>OZ038499.1:72271899-72334399 GCA_964036315.1 Acanthosepion esculentum | reverse complement strand
GAGAGAGAGAGAGAGAAAGAGATGCGTGGATAAAACGAAGAAATCTTCAACACGGCTCTTTAAAGTATTAAATTTCTTTCAAATTGGATGAAATGAATTACAAAAATGTCTTGCGAAACAACGTCCCACAAAATATATTTGTTGTTGTCTTTACAATACAATCGAATCATTTGCGTTAGTACAGAATGCGTTTACATCTGAGAACGTCTTGTTATGGATGCTAATAGAATATCTGAAAGCAGGTCGGATTCATAGAACACTTATACGAACACAAGAAAGATTGAATAAAAAGCTTAACTGCAGACACACACACACACACACACACACACACACACACACACACACACACACATATATATATATATATATATATATATATATATATATATATATATATATATACATACACACACGTGTGTGTGTGTGTACACCATGTGAATTCACAGAATTTTAATGGTACCCTAATACGGCAGTGCACCGTTAAAATGGAATACTAATAGTCTAGCACTGTACTAAATATATAGTAGTGTACAATTAAAATTGGTTAGATTACTTCAAATTATTTATTTTAATTATTTAATGTATGAAATGCTACCGCGTTTTGAATATGGACTTTAGAATTTCGTTAAACACCAAATGCTATTACCATTTCTTCCATCAATATAACAGATTAATAGAAAAAATAGGCTGAGAAAGAAATTATATATATATATATATATATATATATATATATATATATATATATATATATATATATATAAATGAATGAATAGTAAATTGGGGGATTTGAATAATTTTTATAATAATTCATCATGTCTAGGTTTATTTTTGGGGCTCATCAGCAATTCGCATCCACTACCGAGAATCGAACCCGGATTATTACGATACAATACAAGCATCATACCATTGGGCCTCTATATATATGTATCGAGAGGGAGAGAGAAATAGAAACTGACAGATATAAATAAAGTGCGGAGACAGAGAGAGAGAGGGAGAAAGAGAAGTAGAAATATCCGTCGATTGGTAAATCACATAAAAACTATCCAATCTTAACCTTAATCCCTTTCTGTTTCCAACCTTATATTTTTTTCTCAACTAAAGTTCAATACTTCATTCGCTCTACTGGATTGCCTAATATTGGCGCCTCTCATCTAGAGTTTCGATTTCATATATTTGGTTGCTTCACACTTTATCTTAGCCATTGGTTAGATTACTTCAAATTATTTCAATCCATTCGCATTTATCTAACCGATTCTTTTGGTTCCGTTTGTTTGGACTTTAGCCGTTTCCCTCTGTTCGCCTCAATTCCTATTTTCTTAAAGATGTAAAGACAATAAAAATAAATATCGAAATATTAACAACACGAATCCTAATCTTTGTCAATTGAATATTGTTTACTTACAAGTATGTCACCGGAATTATTTTCAAACCTTATTACTAAATTGATTGATAGATGAGATTATTGCATGCAGGCTGATTTCAAAATCTTTACGTAAGCGATTGTGTTTGAATGAAGTAGGCATGCGCTTTTCTTATTTAATTCTTTTCTTGCTGTAGGTGAATGCAGTAATGTAGGGCAATGGAATCAGGATAAGCAGACGGCTAGGCATGCACTGACTCTCCTCTCATTAGTTAGTATCTGTCGTTCTTCTCGATATGCTAATATTACTTCTTCGCATTAGACAACGACCCTATTTATTTCAGCTTACCATTCACTAGAAGAGCGCATCTATTATTAAAATTACAATTAAATTATTTCCCAAAAGTATTTACAATAATATATATATATATATATATATATATATATATATAATATATATATATATATATATATAATATATATATATATATATATATATATATATATATATATATATATATATATATATATAAAAAGAAGAGAGAAAACGTAAACGTTTTTGGTTGTAATGTGGATCTTTTAAAAAATATATTATGCTTTATTTTCCATAATTTTGCGAAGCTCCTGCGAACATTATCCCGCGCCAAAAGAGACGGTGGGTCGCCGAGGACACGCGAAGCGTCGCACGGATCGTCCGACGAGAAGAAACCGTGGGCGCGCAGGACAGTGTTCGCGGCAGCTTCGCAAAATTATGGAAAATAAAGGATAATATATTAAAAAAAAAATCCACATTATAACAAAAAAAAAAAAAAACCTTTGCGGTTTCTCTCTTCTTTTTATTATATACACTTTTCTCTCTTTGGAACTACTATAACCTCTCCCCCCCACTATATATATATATATATATATATATATATATATATATATATATATATATATATATATATATATATATATATATATATATATATACAGAAATATAGTCTTAAAGTGTGCTATATTTATGGGGTAAAGTGCTCAATATCAGAGATAGAGCGTGTGTAAATATAAAAGTGGACATGGAAGTCAGCACATATATATATATATATACATTGTGTAAGAACAAAGATGAACAGTTCGCTGAAGTAAATAATAATAAATTCACTTCCCAGAAAACTCAGACAGGCCTTAATACATAAATAAATGTTTTGTTAATATTAGGATACATGCTTATTTTTATTACTTCAAATGTTATTTTTAATGCATCCTCATATTTAAATAGACGTTCCGTTCTATTTGAAACATTATTTGTTTCCTCTACCGGCATACACACTCAAGCAAATTACAAAATGTGCCCTCATTATATACATATACATATATATATATATATATATATATATATATATATATATATATATATATATATATATATGTGTGTGTGTGTGTGTGTGTGTGTGTGTGTGTGCGTGTGCGTGCGCGCGTGTGTGTGCGTGTGTGTGTAATGAAAAGATGGGGAAAAATAAGTTTATTAGCAATTTTTAAAGTAAAGAAATTGACCTTTCCACGCCTATTTAGATAAAGACTATTCTGTGTTTTCTATGAGCTTAGAGCTTTTTCTTTTGTTTTTGTTGCCTGTATACTTTTATATACTTATGCATATATTTGTTGTGTGCGTGCATCTGACTAGAAGCACCAGTTATGGGAATCCTTCCGTTATATTTTCAGTGTTAGTTGTTGGGGGTGCCATTTATTATATATTTCTACTTCTCTAGAACACGCAAAAACCTCATTTCTCAAATCAAATTGTTATATTGAGCTTTTTCGCCCGTCCTTAATACCTAAGACACGCTCGTCAGAAACGAATCGATCTGAAAATTTCGTCATGACAGTCTGCACAGTAAAATAGACTTTATTCAGTGAGATCTGTGTTGAGAGTGTAAATCAAGTTACACCTGAGGCCAACGTTCTACGGTTGCATGTCCATATAGAGGTGGTGGTTTTATTCAGCTGTGTAAGTCAGGGCTGTTAATAATTTTTATTATATATATATATATATATATATATATATATATATATATATATATATATATATATATATATATATATATATATATATATATATATATATATATATATATATATATGTATGTAGATAGATAGATAGATACACGGGCAGAAATTAACACGTGATATATTAATCATGAAAGGTTCGAATCTGCATTTATCCTGATGGGTGGAAAAATAGATGTTTTTTACTGAGATTTTAGCGGTAGAAAGCAGTGAGAAACTTAATTGCATAGATACCCTGTAAATGGAATAATGAATAAAACAAAATTCGTTCCAAATCATTTTTTGTGTTCTTAATGCTGTTACAACAACATTTTGATTGGGTTATTCTTCAGCCTTCGTCAGAAGTATATTCCGTAAGAATTACTAATTTTTAGAAAATAGTAATGGAAATATTCTTGCCAATAATAACACCGTGATTGTTATGAACAACAATTTAAATGTTAATGATTCAAAATGTCCGTTAATTTACAATGTATTACTGTTTTTTCTTTTATTTTCTTCTTTAACTTGTTTTAGTGTATTCCTTATTCAATAAATATGACAGATAACTGGAGTAACCATACAACATCTGACCGCGGTATTTTATAAAAAATATTTTATATATATTTTATGTCTTTCTTGATAAAATACGAGTCGATGCTGAAAGATTCTCGGCCTCACCAAGAAAAATATCCTCCTAAATACAAATGTTTGGGCATTTTTAATCATTTCACGCCAAGCAAGACAGTAAAGCCACCGAGACACAAAGTTTTAGTGAGTATGAATGAATAAGAAAATAGAGAACCATTATTAATCAGCGAGAACAATAAAAGAAATCAAGAAGACAGTAGATAATGATTGACATTGCATGTTTGAAGATCAAAGTTAGCTGGAAAGAGATTTCCACACGCGAGAAATGCGAAAGAAGAAACTGTTAGCAAGAACTCACGGTTCCAATTAAACTGTAAATTTATGAGACCTCGCTGCCAATCTAGTACTGCGCTTAAATTCATAACGTCTAGGTACCGTAGTGGAAAGTTAATTCGAACAATTACCATGAAAATAATTATAGAGAAAGCACAGGGTAGCTATATTATGGCGGAAGGAAAGTGACTGAAGCCGAGATGCTAGGTCAGGACTAAATATATTGCGGATAATTGTTTGGATTTTATAAAGAATCTCTAAATATTTAGCAGGAGCAGCGGACTATACATGACAGCAATAGTTAATGCATGAACGAATGGTAAACTTATAAATATGCAAGATAGATTTTGGAGAGAAAAAAATGTCTAGCACGACACAGTGAACGAATTTTCTTGATTCAATATAATATTCAGCAGAGAATGTTAGCCCGAGAGGGAACTGACGGTTAGCATCATCCATGCCGATAGTAGAAAGAAAGGGGTCTGTCAGATGATTAACAGGGGGAAGTTTCGTTTGGAAGGCGTTAAAATTAACAAGCCATTCAATGCCCCAGTTAACTGCAGATTGGAGGTCCCTTTTGAGATCAGCTGCCAGTTTGACATTATCAAACTATTGAGACAGGAGTAAATAGTTGTGTCCTCAACATTGATACCGAGTTCAGAATTTAGGAACAAAGTAGGTTCAAAGATATAGCCCTAAAGTGGACCTGCATTAGTACACACAATCTGCAAGAGTGGCCATTTAGGATAATGTTCATATCATGATTTGATAAGAAAGACTGAATCAGTTTCAAAAATTCGTTCAAAGATACTATAACCTTTCAATGCCAAAACCTTGTCGAACGCTTTCGAGATGTCCAAATCAACAGCGCAAACTTCACCATTCTTATCTAAAGCTTGATAGACTCTTTCAGCAATACTCTTTAATATATCAGCAGTTGAGAAGCGAAAGCATATTGCTTGTCTAAATGAAGACCCTACGACGTAAGATACTAATTCAGAATTGATTATGGTCTCTAGTACTTTGCCTAAAAGAGGTAGAAGGTTTAATTGGCCGATAGTTAGAAAGAACAGAGACTGGAACTATAGAAGAGGATTTCCAACAAGCAGGAAAGCAAGAGGCAGCCAGGCATTTTTAAAGTTTAGAGAGAACAGGAGCTAATTAGGGAGTATATTGCTTAATGAGTATTACAGTGACACAATCAGGTCCACATGCTTTGTGGGGATCCAGATTAAAGATGATAGCAGAAACCATGGAAGGAATTATATGCATTTCACTCAACAGATCCAATTCTAAGTAGAAGGTCAGGCATGTATATTACAGATGAGAAGAGCAGAGTTGGAAAGTGAGTCAGACAAACATTTTCTTTATCAATTACAAGAGCAAAACAAGTACTTTGGCAATGATTTTGATGATGAAGAAGAGTAACTTTTAAACTAATGTTCTTATATTTCTAAATGAAATGTTGTCAGTAAAATAACATGTGCCATCTTGTCCGAAGAATAGAACTTGAATAAACATTTTACACACTGAGAAGAGACTCTGTTTATTCATGACTGTGAAATGAAATTAAATCAGATTATCTTATCAACAAACGACAAAATCCCTGGAACAGTTTGGCTTAAAATCATCCATTCATAAAGTGATTCGTGTATAGTCCAACTCCTGTTCTGCAGGAATAATAAATTATGCTAACAACGTACCACCATATATTTGGTTATTTTTCTATTGCTACATTATAAGGTAGGATATCTTTGCGAAACCGTTATTAGATGATTGGTGGATATAAATTTATCTTGCCATACCAATACAGCATCACTGTACCAGCAATATAGTAACATTTAGTTTTCTTTGCAAAATAGTTTTTCCAAGCAGATAACTAGATTTACATTAGCAACTATGGAAAAAAAAGAAGTGAATTATAATCTTACTTGATAAGGGACAGCCGTATTCATTGATGTGGCTAGGTCTTGAACAGTGAGAACGATGGAAGTCTGGTGTAGACGTACATTTGTTTCAAGAAACTGGCTCTAACTTGAGAGGCAACATACATTTCCTGACTCCAACTGTCATAATAGTTTTTATTATAAGGGCAGATAATTAAATGTTTCCACACTATACTAAACCACTCAATATTTGTTAATTCATCGTGTTTTGGTGTAAATTAAATGATTAGATGTAGCGTATTGCCTCTCAGAGATTTTTGCCAATCAAATTAATTTATAATTCAAGGCCATACATTTCGGAATTCTGCTTTATTTGCTATTTGTGAATATTTTAAATTTTGTACTTTTTCTAAATTTGCTCATGTTTTCAATTTAAAAATATAATTAAATTGAATTCAACGGACAGTGTAGGGGCAATCTACGTTAGGTGGAAAAATAAAATCCGAGTGTCATGTCCACAAATTACAGTACACAATCATAACCAACGCGAAGAAATGATCTTCACAGAAATGAAGAAAACCAAACTAAATATGACAATAACATTTATACAGTAGTTAGAGGTATTTACATATTAGAATTCAATTGTCTTTGTTGTGGACATGAAGAGATCAATATTTCGAGTGTTCAAAGTGAATTGTTACAAGTGAGTCTGTAAAATTCGAAGTTATTTTATTGCAAATGAGTCTGCAAAGTTCGAAGTAATATGTATGCCAATATGTGAAGCACACGCTAATGAAACGTATGTGACTGATTTCGTGTGATAGCAGTAATTTTAAAACACAGAAAACAATGAGAGTTGAGACAAGGCTTATTTACCCGCGGGTTTGTACGTAGAAAAATCATCGCTAACTGACGCGTCGTCATGACAATGTGTGTCGAGCTTGGGCCGATTCACTGACTGTTCCGTTTCGCAGATCTGTCTGCTGACTATCCTGTTTTAGATCTCCCCGCAAACTTTGTGTGCTGACTGTCGCTGACAAGTCGTTTTTAGGCTTATGGAGAGTTGGTGAACGGCTCAAGAATTCTGAATTCCGCACAGGAATGTACTAAATAAATCAAGCCTTGACCTACTTCCAGGTAATTTGGAGTTCAACCGCGAAGACGTCGTAGAGAGCACACCACATGGTTTGTCATATCTAATTAGTTTCCAGAAACCACTTATTTAATTTTGCAGCCGTATTTTGTACAGAATTGTAATGTTTTTCCTTATTTACTAATTTTAGTAGGATTTACTTGTTGGCGTCTCTTACTTGCTTGTGCCTCATGTATTGGCCGTAAAATATAGGAGTTATTCATAAAACTCCCCGCAGTTTGATAAATATTGAAAGTATTTTTCAATATCTAATATATGTTTACACGTGAGTACGCCAATTTACTTGTCTACCCGAATTTGCAGTGACGTTTGTGGGGTGTTTGCCGATGCGGAAAATAGTTCGCACAGCTTGGTATTCGGTAGGGTAAAACTGATTTGTGCACCGGTGTCGACTTAAAATAGATATCCGGTATTTTTGTCCCGGATGAAAAATAAATGACATCTCTGTTTTATACCAGCTGAGAACATTTTTCTGCCTTGTCCGTTGGTCATGATGTTGTTCATATCCTTTTGACAAGTGTCTTGGCGATATGTTTTACTTTTTTTTTTCTTTTTTTTTTTTAAATATCTTTGTTTGAATTGAAATATTTTTAGAAAGAAATATTCTAGGAACGTCGGCAGCTCACAATTTTGTTTGTAGATGATTGGATTTGTATGTTCACATTGGAAAATATTTTATGACAATGGGTCAGCAATAATTTTTAGGTTGTTCTTCTTCGTCGTTGGTAACCATTTTCTTGGTGCCAGTAATTATTTTTAAATTGTTTTTAGTCAATATTTGTTAGATTCTTCTTCGTCCTTTTTGTGGGTGTCAGCATACCCAGATTTTAGGTGGATAAATAAAATCCGAGTGTCATGTCCACAATTTACATTGCAAAATTATGAAGAACACGAAGAAATGATCTTGGTAGAAAAGGAAGAATACCAAGCTAAATATGGCAATAACATTTATACAGTAGATAGAGGTATTTACATATTAGAATTCAATTGTCTTTGTTGTGAACCTGAAGAGACCAATAGTTCGAATGTTCAAAGTGAATTGTTGCAAGTGAGTTTGCAAAGTTCGAAGTTATTTTGTTGCAAGTAAGTGTGTAAAGTTCGAAGGTATTTTATTGCAATTGAGTTCGAAGTAATATGTATGCCAATATGTGTGTGTGCAGCACGCGCTAATAAAAAATGTGTGTGACTGATTTCGTGCGATAGCAGTAAATTTAAAACACAGAGAACAAGGTGAGTTGAGATAAGACTTACTTTGCCGCGGGTTTGTAAGTAGGAAAATTATTGTTAACTGACGTGTCGTCATGGTAACGTATATCGAGGCTGGGCCGATTCACTGACTGTTCCGTTTCTAAGAACTGTTCGCTGATTATTCTGTTTCAGATCTCCCCGTTAACTGTTCCTTTTCAGATCTGCTGATTGTCACGACAAGCCGTTTTTAGGCTATCCGCGCGGGAATCTACTAAGTGTTCAAAGTAAATTGTAGTAATTTCCAGGTCATTTGGAGTTCAACCGCGCGGACATCGTAGAGAGCACATTACGTGATTTGTCATTTTTAATCAGTTTCCAGAAACTAAATTTAGAGCTGTGTTTTGTACAGAATTGTAAAGTTTTTCGTATTTCCTGATTTTTGTGGGATTTATTTTTAGGCGTCTGTTACTTATTTGTTTTTCAAGTATGGGCCGAAAATTATAGGATTTTATTCTATAACAGTAGAATTATTGTAGGTACCTTCATGAGCGCGTGTTTTTTTTTTTTTGAATTTTCTTTTTTAATGGGAGCCGTTAATTTTGAAAATCTTGTAAAAATAAAAATAATTGTCGGATTTTCATGAAACTTTCAGTAACTATTCACAAATGATGGAAATTATTATAAATGTGTTTATTTTTTTTTTTTAAATCATGGTAATTTTTTTATTTTATTTATTACACCCCCCCATAAGTAATTTCATGAAAACTCATGAAATTCTAAGGTGTTCCGATTTAGCGACTAATTAGTTAAAAGCACAAGGCTTTGACCAAAGCAAATCTATTTTACTTTTTTTTTATTTCGGACCCGTCTACCTTAAAATCAGCTCTGAATTGTAACATACAAAACTCAATAAAACAAAGATATTATTTAATTTCAAAAACTTTTAGTTGCTTTTACTTATTTGTATGACTATGGATAACATTTCCTGAAAGCAAAAAACATTTTCGATGAAAAATAAGTTTTTACAACAATTATTTGTTATTTCTTATTGTTAAATTTATGTTTATTGCTTAAAGTTGTTAAATATTTTAAAATTGATCAAAATGGTGTTGCAGTTAGTCAATGTATTATTAAGTAGATAATATCATTTACAGATTATAAAATAAACCTGGTTACAATCAGAAAGTTGCTTTTAGGTAAAAATCTAATATAACATGTTTTTTTTTTGTGTCAAAAATAGCTTAAATTCAAATATACGGAAGACCGGAAGCGTCATGAAAACAAAAGAAACCCACGTGGCTTGCCTGGCTATAAATGTTGTCCTCCGCTGTCGGTCAGCCTTTACTGTGTTTGTGCTAGACACGTGTGGAGAAATTTTTGATATTTTTCTTTTCCTTTAAAGTTTAAACAATCCTTTTGGATGTTGCCATGCAGTATAGCACAGAACCACACAGGATCAGAATATCCTGAAAAGCAGAGACAGCATCAAAAAAAGGAAAGGCGTCAGCTACAGAAAAGATTGAAGGACCTTGAACACACCAATTCTGCCATCAAAGCAGAATTCCCGGACTTTTCCCAAGATTTTGTAGATAACATTTACAAAATCTTACGTGGTGATATAGTTGGCCATACTATAAAACACATCTGGACAGTTGATTCTGTTGATAAGATATTTGTAGGATGGGTCATGGAATTCTCTGACCCAGATTACAACATTTTCTATGAAGAAGATAATGAAGGCTATCAACTGGACAAATGTGAAATAGCTACCGACTATATCATGCACGACCTTCTCTTTAATGGTTAACCCCCATCCTGTGACATCTGGCAGCAAGGACTCTGATCATTAGGTTGGAGTTTGTGAGGAAATATTTCACGAATCTCTGGTACGAATTGCATTGCATCTCTAGACCTCTCTTCTTACTTGGTTATGAATAAATAAAATAAAGTGTATATGATTATGTAATTATGTGAAATAAAGTCTTTTCAATATTCGTATTACTTTGAAGAAAAATTAACAAAAAAAAATTGTGTAATATTTCAAATGATAAGGGTACCTAAAAGTATTATGTACCTAACCTATCTTATGAAATTTCTTATTTTTTTATTTTCTCAGTTATTTTTTTTTCTATATGAAATATCAAAATTAATAAAATGAAGGGAAATAGAAATAATACCATAAAATAAAATAAATGTATATGTTTATATTTTACACCTTAGCCTTTCATAAGAAAGGTAAAGTAATTAAAATAATTAAATTAATTTGTATGCACCTTATGAATTTTTTTTTTCTATCAACAGTCTTAGTTTTAAAATTTTCATAAAGCATCGTACACGTAAAGATGGAAAGCTAAGAAACAATTAAAAATTAAAACGCTGAAATTTTCCCTTAATAACTGGTTACGCAAGTTGGTTCAATAAGAAGCTAAATTATTTCACTTTCGTCCATCCGTACGATGAAATTAGGTCGCGTAAGCTGTCAATACTGATTGACAGCATCAATCGACACCTCGAATGTGTCACTATCGTTCCGACCCGCTGTGTTTTTTTTTAAAGTACACTTTTCAGCGCGTAAAGTAAGTAATGTTTTCTTTCCAAATATGTTAAATAAACATTTAAATTTTAAATTTTGTAAAAATAAATTTAAAAAAACTATTTCTTGGCAGAATTTAAAACGGAAAAATTAAATTTTTGTTTATAAAATTTAAAAAAAATGTCTGACGATCGGTTTTTTAAAAAAAAAAATAAACATGATTTTAAACGACACTTTTGGATGTGCTCGAAATGATAAAAAAAAGTAAAAAAAATAATCAAAAAATACTTTGATCTTTCCTCTTTATTATAGCATAAACAGTTAGACAAATAAAAATTATTTTCGTCAAGTTTAAGGCAATTTTTATCATTCTATGCTCATTTTCTGTCGATCTCATGAAGGTACCTAAATTATTGTAAATGAAAATAGTTCCAAATTATTAATTTCTATTGATTATTATTTCGTGAGCATTTTCTAGAGATATAATGCAGAATTGTATATTCTGTTTCGAAACAACATGTTCACCTATAAAACTGATTAAAATCAAAACAAGTTCGCAAATGACAAATCAAAAATTAAAGAATTCTCTGCTGCTCTCTATAACTAAAGCTAAACATTAGAAGTTTATCAAAATTAAAATAGACTTAAATTGTCATTAGCGGAAGTAATACATGTCTTGTTTTTATATTAAATCAATAATTTTTGCAAAATATTCAATATATTTATATAAATATTTTACAAGTACGAATGGGAATATAAAATTTGCATGACGCCTCTGAACATTGTTCACAGAAAAACTAACACATGAAATTTGAAAGATTATTTAGCCCTAGTATTAACAGAAACATTATGCTAATGTAGACTATAATCCTAGTTATCGTTACTTTTTCTGGATCTCTGGCTATTTTTATACCAAATATGAATTCATCTGTGCAAAAACTTCTACAAAAAAGTGTGTCATGCAGTGACAGGGGAGGGCGAGGGGCGGACCAGCACCCCCAACACCATTTTTCAACCAGGCTAAGGTGTCAAAAATAGTCTGAAAACAGTGGTGGAGACACAGGGTTTCGCAGGCGGGTATATGACCCCCCAGAAATAATTTATGACCCCCTAGTTTTGGCCCCATCAGAAATTTTCTAATTGTCGGGAAATTTGTGAGTAGGAAAAATAGCAATGTTTTCAGCTTTCATGTGTGTCAGTTGCTACAATCTTGGTTACTAACAAGAGACATTGTTGTAACATTTCATCGGATGATATGCTGTTTTAACTCTGCATCATTAATAACAACAAAGCGAAATACGAAGCCAAAAGTGCAACAATTTCAGTCTTGCCTGTGTATCAATTCGCTGAGATACAATTTTCCATTGAGTGAGCGATATACTTTTGAATAGGAGGAAAACAAGCGCTGGACTGTACTGCAGATCCTGCAGTTTATCATCAAGTGGGACTTTGTTGAGTCATTGCCATATCTTACGCTGACTCTAAGATTCTTTCTGACAATATGTGTTTCTGTGGCATCGCGTGAAAGAAGTTTCTCCAAAATGAAACTTATAAAAAATTACCTCCGGTCAACCATGAGCCAGTCGAGACTGTCGGGTCTGGCTGTGCTGTCCATTGAAAACGAGCTTACAAGACAAACAGATTTTGACGATGTCATTGACCAGTTTGCCACGATGAAAACAAGAAAACATTCATTCTAAGATCATAGTATCGAATGTCATTCTTTTGTGTATTGCCGTGTTTTGTATTTAGTTGTTCTGAAAGTGAACAGTTGCATTTTAAAAATCTTTTGATTTGAACTGATTATTTTGTTGTATTGGATTTTGTCTTGGATCATACATGTAAACAGTAACGTCCCGGTCAGTAGAGTAAAGTAGAAGTAGAGCATGTATGAAAATTTAGCTACAGCTAACCATTCAGCATCGGGTGAATCGGGGTCATTGGGGTGACATTTGAGCTGACCGCTCCGGGTGACGTTTACTCTAGCTACGCCACTGGTCTTATGCTAAGTTGGCTACCCATAATATAGTCCGCTTTATTTGCTGAAGGCAGTGTATAGCTTTTCTTTACTAATTGTGAAATAGTTTATATGTCTATTGTTTACTGGAAGGAATATATTTAATTTATGAAGCTAACAATTTTTCTGAGCGCGTATTTTAATTTAATCAGTTTTTCGGATATTAAAACTTGTACATAATTTTAGTGTCTCTAAGCTAGATTTTCTATCCTGCTAAAAAAAGAAAAATTGCAATGTTTCGTATAGTTATATCAAACTAATCTCTGAGTTATTATAATAGAAGTGATGGACAATGTTTTAATTTACTTTAGATTTTTTGTTTTTCTAGACTCCTTTTCAGATAGTAACTTTTTTAATTTCTTCACCACAACAATAATAGTTTATAACAATAGCACTTTTATGAAATGGACAAAGTCCGACAATTATTTAAAGACATTTTTATGTTTAACATTCTTTTTATAGATACAAGTATTTAAGTAAATGCTCTGTTTATAAGAAACAGTATTAAATAATATTTTCCGAACTGAATGTCCGAGAAATTTTCATAGAAAATATTCGTCCTCCGACAGGATTCGAACCTATATCCTATACAGAACCGTCATATAGCCTGACGTGCCTTAACCGATTCGGCCACTTAGGATCATTCGGTTGGCAAGGTCGAATTTACTGCTTATAAACTTCAATCTTCCATCAATCTCTGACGTACATTCATAACTGCTCATAGCGTATCGTATCAAATGTAAACAAATGACGTCACACATGAAATGGACAAAGAACGACAATTATTTAAAGACATTTATATATATATATATATATATATATATGGTGTATCAAAAATATAATAAATTAAAAGTTTTTCTCTGTTCGAATGTTTGTTTCCCCTCAATGTATATACAGGGTGTAATATACATTTACAAAATTTGGTGTAAAATACATTTACAAAATTTGGAGGAGGGTTCCTCACACCAAAACAAGGACAAAAGTCCATATAAATATATGCCTGCAAATTCATTTTTGAGTTATTAAGTTTTCTTCATGGTCAGGCGTACGTGCGAATAAAGGTCTTCTTCGATCCATACTTTGTGGTACCACGGACTCTGTCTCAGCAACGCGAAGATGAACAGCAGTAAAGATTAGATGACTCGGCTGCCTTCGGTCTGGAAACGAGATCTGATACAGCCGTACAGCCTCGCGTCCATTACCATTCGCGCGGGCGTATGCAAAAATCATATCTACCTGCTCACGATATGAATATCCTGATATTGTTAAGCGGAACACTCCTCAGTTACCTCACTACTATGCATGTTAAAAATTGATAACAAGCTTGTCATAAATGTACACGAACAACAAATGTAACCTAGTCTACATGGCAACACAACGCAATCTACCATAAACTTTCTTTAAACTCAAAAACGAAGGATTTGCGGACATATATTTATATTGACTTTTGTCTTTGTTATGTTGTAAGGAACCCTCCTTCAAATTTTGTAAATGTATTTTACACCGTGTATATACAGCGGGCGGGGGGGGGGGGCAATATTCGGATACAGAAAAACTTTTAATCTATTGTATTTCCAACTAATTAATAAACATACTTTTCATATAATTAACTGTACACAGATGTAGAATAATTAAATATGCATATAAAACAGAAAAACAATTGATTTAATAGAAATAAATCCCATTTATCCATTTTAATGGGTGAAAAAATATTCGTAGAATACAAAAAAGAATATAAAATCTTCATTTAATAGTTTGTAGAATAGCCATGATTCACTTTTACAGCAACCAACGTCTTGTTCTTAATGATTTGGAAATGATAGTTGCTACTTCGTTCCATTCTTCTTTGCATATGGTCTTCTGATCCTGGATGTTGGAGCTCTCGACTCGATGTGAATTTTCAAATAACGCCACAGAATCTCGATTGTTTTAAATCGGGGAATTGACCCTACCATTTCCGGATATTTACATTATTTTCAGCAAGCCATTTTTTCGTAGATCCTGCAGTGTGCTTAGGATCATTATCTTGTTGGAATATCTAATCAGGAGCAAGTTCAAGATTTTCAACCGAAATCATTAAATTTGCTTCCAAAATATTTTTATATGCTGCGGAATCTATTGCTGATATGTTGCCAGTACCTTTTGCAGAAAAAACATCCCGAAACCATGCTGTTGCTACAACAAAGTTCACTGCTGGAACTGTGTCTTTTGTTTGAAGGCATTGCCATACATGATTTCTAGAATCACGTTCAAACAACTCAGTTTTGGTTTCGTCTGTCCATAATACTTTTTCCAAATACGATTTTTCCTTGTTCACGAACGAATTTCAACCTGACATCTCTGTGTCTTCAATAGAAGTGAAGTTTTCCGAGGTGACTTTAGATTGTTCCTATGAATTTCATTACATATTGTCCATTTTGTGCCACAGATTCCTGATGAAATCAAATCATCCTGCAACTCTTGACGAGTAACCATTGGATTTGTTTAATTTGACGCATCTGTGGAGCACCTGTTCTTCTTTGGTTTTCAACAGTTTTGAGGTTTTATATCTTGCAATGAATGAACTAATAGTAATAAATAGAATATTCAAATTGTCTGAGATTTTCTGTAACTTTTACCTTCTTTAGAGAGCTTAACAATCAATACTTTTTGCGAATTGGTCAATTTATTACCTCTTGCCATGATGATAAAGTTCTTGCGCGAATACCAATTACCGAATGTTCTGTTTGTATTTTTAGGTTAAAAATAACAACTGATAAAATTATTGAAACATTATTGAATAATCTAGAGTATTAAAGCAATTTAAAAGTTTTAAAATCTGAAATTTTTCACCCATTAAAATGGATAAATGGGATTTATTTCTATTAAATCATTTTTTTTGTTTTCTATGCATATTATTATGCATTTATGTACAGTTAATTATATGAAAAGTATGTTTATTCATTAGTTGGAAATACAATAAATTAAAAATTTTATATGTACGAATATTTGTCCCCCACCCTGTATATATAGTAGATTGGTTCACCTATTGTCCGGTTCACACTCTTGCACGGGTTTTAACAAAAGTAGAGTTTTAACCCTATTTTCCATGTTTAGGATTGGGTTTCCGGTTCCTTCTAAAGTCGACGTCAACTCCATACTTCGAGCCTCTTCGCCTAATCTTTGAAATTTTATTTAGTATTTATTTATTTATTTTCAGTAGGAGTAGATAGACTCACCTATCGCCCGGTTTATACTCCTCACCAGTATTTTGAAATGGAGGAGAGATTTATCTCTACTCCTGAGATTTAACTTCTAACTTCTAACGTAGTTAATTATTCAGATTTAATATTTTAGAGAAAATGCTAATTTAGTTGATTCTTGACTATACTGAATATGGTGAATGCAAAGAGACTGTAACTACAATAACACATTGGACTAACTGGCTACTCTATCTGGCCGTGCAGTATTGGCTTTAAGAAGGCTTAGCGGAATGGTTAAAGGGATATAAGTGCAAAACAAAAATTAAATGGAGGTTCTCCATGTATGTATAGGCTTAATTATTCAGATTTAATATTTTAGGGAAAATGCTGATTCTTTAGATTATTTATAGTTATGAATTTAGTTTGCCTATTTTATTTATTTTTATTATTTTAAATTCATGATTCATTCATATATATAATTATTTTACTTAATTTGCATTCTATATATTATTTCGTGAATTTAGCATTGGTTCTAAATTTGGTATTTGAAATAAATGTGATTTTATTTAATTATTTGAATCATGATCTGGTTGTAGGCAACGTAGTAGGAATTTGTGTTTAGAAATGAGATCTAGTCCTTTCTTTATGAATGTACTCTGCTTTACAAAAGTGATTATTGTTTCCTCTCGGCAAACGTTAACATATTTTGAAGTGTTGTTGTAAGTTTCTTATTTTCTATGTTATTTTGTGTTTTGGATTGTATTTTTTAGTTGAGATGGTGGGACTATTTGAATATTTTTGTGAAATAACGTTTTGTTTGAGTAACTTCTGTATTTCTAGGGTAAATTTGTTTCCATTTAATTTCACTCTACGTAAGATCTATCTATCTATCTATCTATCTATCTATCTATCTATCTATCTATCCTATTCCTAACTTTTTATTTCATGCATGTATATTTTTGTGTGTGAGCTCGTGTGGTTTGAATATATACATGTGTACTAGAGCATACTCGGCCCAACCTAAATTCAAAAACCTGACAAAATAACCAAGGATAAAATATTATTATCTGATCGGGCGAAGATCTTTTCAACAACCATTCGTATGTGCATGATTTTTCTTTATTCTATTAGGTGTATCTGATTATATATATATATATATATGTATATATATATAAGTGTGTGTGTGTGTGTGTGCGCGCGCGTGTGTGCGTATCTCTCTCTCTCTCTCTTTCCCTCTCTCTCTCTCTCTCTCTATATATATATATATATATATATATATACATATGTTCTGTGTGTGTGCATTTTCAGGTATTGAATTGTTAAGTATATGCAGGAAAATATTAATTCATCAGGTATTGTATACATGAATTATAAGTTTTGCAGATAGTGAAAATGTCTAAAATACAGTCCATACTCATCATTAAGTGCACTGAATATCTTCTCCTGCACACGCACGTGCCTCTGCACATGTTTCCATGTTCAGAGCATCTGTACATACCTGTCCAACTTCGCAGCAAGGATGGTTGGGCTTCGTCTATTCTAGTTCGTTAGTACTGAGTGCAATGTACTCGCTAAACACTTCTGCAAACGAGAGATTGACGTGATTCTTTCTGAAGATCAATATCAGAAGGCGCGTTTTTCTATTCTTGCGTGTGTATATTTAAAATCACTCGTCTAGCTGTCAATACGCGCGTGTTCTCACAGATCCTGTATGCATAGATGAATGTATATATGTTACTACATATATAAGAGCGTGCCTATCTGCGTGTGTGTGTGTGTGTGTGTGTGTCTGTGTGTGTGTGTGTGTGTGTGTGTAAGTAATTAATGAGTGGGCGTGTTTTTAGTATTGTTTCGTATAGTCGGGCTAAAGATCATTATAGTGTGGCACCCAATGACGATCGTACTCAACAAAGTTAGCAAAAAAATCTACGAGGCTATATTTCTAAACATAGATACTTATCAGGCATAGCTTAGTCTGGCATAAGGTTATGGGGCATACATGTTTACGTGAGATTACAATTAAATGAAGCAATTTTTTATTCTGGACAATCTAAAAAACTAAAATTCCAAATATTTATCAAGAAAAGCCATCTAACTACTTGATTTTTTCTACGAGATATAAAAAGTTCACCGTTGTATTTATTGATCATGCGCAGAAGTTTTAGAAATTTACAATTAAATGAATTGCTTAATGTAAAAAATTATTTAATACCTAGTTTGTGCCCATACGCTGCTTGGTTCTATATATGCTTTTAGGTTGAAAGAATATGCAGAGTGGTAAAGAATGAAAATAACCATTGATAAGAGATTTTGCCTACTTAAGCACTCCATTTCATTTACGGAACGCATTCGCAATATGTGATTTCATAAAACTTATGCTAACCACTGCTCGACAATAAGTCAAAAAGTAGTCATCTATCTAATCAATGGAAGTGTGAGTTTACGTAATGTTTGCCAGCTTGGTGAAGCGAGTTGGAATTGTAGTTGGAACTTTCGCCCAATTTTCCCTTGGTAAATATATGCATCCAGCTTTTTCATTGTTCTGTTCCTTCAATAGTCATCTTGTTAAAATGCTGTAAAAGACAAGTGGTTAGACCCTGACAGCGTAGTCCGCTATGACACTCCAAACATATCTAACAAACTATCTGACTCCTCCCGTGTAAGGTAAAATGTAAGCTAATTGCCATTTCCATTCAGATGTTCGTCTACCATAAGAGATTTAGTTGCTTCTTGACTATACTGAATATGGTGAATGTAAAGTGAGTGTAACTACAATAACACATAGGACCAACTGGCTTCTCTATTTGGCCGTGCAGTATTGGCTTTAAGGACGCTTAGTGGAAAGGTTAAAGGGATAAAGGTATGAAAAAAAGAAATGGAGATTCCCTATGTACATGCTTAATTTTATATAGAAATTCATCTGTATAAGAGGATACGTATTTAGATAACGATACTAAAGTTAATTAATATTTTTGATAATAATTGTAATAATGTGATAAGTTCATAACTATATATATACGTACATGTGTGTGCATTTACCTGGATACACGCGCACACGTATATATATTGATATATTCGCAAAATATATAGATTAAAATATATCTAAATATGTCTGCGTGTTTGTGCATTATAATCTGATTGTGTGTGTATTGTATTTTGCAAGATTTCACCGTCCTTAACCGATATCTTCCATTCAAATGTATCTAAGTTGTAACGGAGTTTAGTGCAGCGTTAGATCTTAACGTTTATTCCAACTTAATTTCAATAAAAACAAAATAAATAACAAAACATATGTATTTTTCCTCAGTTTCTTTAAATAATTTTATAATTTTAAACTTAATACAGATTAAATTTAAAATTTGTAATTTTGAATTTTATAGTATAATTTAATATTTATTAGAATGAATTCTATTTTAGTCTAACCCTAACATTAAAGCATTAAATAATTATTATAACCAAAGTTCGTTGTCAAGTTTTTTAAATTCTCGTATACTTGTATTTTGATTGGTCATTCCAGCTTATGTAACAGCGTTTCCCTAGCGAAGGGTGTTTGATTGATTTGAACCATTTAAAACCCTTTATTCTACATTCAACACCATCATTTGATAAGACACCAGAAGTGTTGAAACAAAATGGCTATTTTTGTTAGTGATTTTATAACATTTTTATGTTATAATTTTCGAATAAATGATTATATTTGGTCTACTCTGTATTGACCAATCTTTTAAGAATAGTATTTGTTTACTATTGGAATTTATTTTGTATACACCAATCCTATACTTGTATTCAATAAAGTCGACATTGGCTTCAGACCATGGCCTCCGTATGACTTCCAAATCTCCTGCAACTCTTCTAGACGGACTCCTTGTTTAAGTTGGTGAATGCTGCCATAATCATTGCCTTCGGTTCAACTTTGGTGTTACAAGGAATTTTGTTGGTCTCTCGTTCAACTGCGCCTCACACATAACAATTAAAGGTGTTGCAGTTTGGGGAGTTAAGTGCCCAGATGTAAAGGGTGACATAGGGTCCTCCAGCAGACACCTTATTGACCCAGGGCAATACTACCTCCTCAAGTCACGATGTAGGCCTTTGTGTTGAGACTGATGCCCTCACCAACAAATTTCTGATCAGAAAGATCAGAGTGAGTATTCCGAGCTGTCATACATTCGGAATCACCATTAGACTCATCCAACTCTTTCCGAATACTTAGCACTGTCCTCAGATTAACACCCAAACACACTGAAATATTCGCATTGGAACTTCCGGCGCGAATGCCAAGTAGTAAAGCATGTCGTTTCCAAATTCCTGGTGTAGAGAATTGTGTAATGTTGCTTTTTTTTCAAAGATGATGCCCAACTGACCCTACTATATTGTGCCGTTGCGCAAAATTAAAAATATAAGATGGCGACAATTTACCCATCGTACGCTGTAATATTGGAAGGAATTCTTGATCAGGTTGAAAACATTTCAGCATCCTCTCGGATGAACTGACACATTTCAAAGCACTCAAACAACTGCCAACACACAAATCCACATACACACAAACACGCACGTCCGCGCGCAAACACACACATGCGCGCGCAAACACACACACACACACACACACACACACACACACACACACACACACACACACACATATATATATATATATATATATATATATATATATATATATATATAAAACACCATCGATAAAACTCATTAGTCTGAAGAAGTTTCTTCGAGGGATGAAACGTGCTATTTGGGGAATTTTACCATTTTCTCATTTGATAGCTCATATATATATATATATATATATATATATATATATTATGTGATTATATATATATATATTATGTGATTATATATATATATGTATACATATATAGTGTAAGATTATATATATGCACACACAATATATATATATATATATATATAATCACACAATTTAGAATTTTCTTATGTTTAATATTTATGTATTATGTATGTTTGTGTGTGTGTGTGTTGTTTATTAACCTGTTTCACTCTCTCGATCCCTCTTGCTCTCTCTGTCCCTTTCCACATGTGCGCGTTTGCGCAGGCCCAAGCTTAAAAATGTCTTTCGTATTTATCAGTTTTTCTCTCTCTCTCTTTCATTTCTCTTTTTACTCACTGAATCTATAAAATCTATTCGTATGCGTTTGTATTATAATTTCCTGAATATCTAACATTTTGTCGACTTCCGACATTGGTAAAATGTTATAAATACACACGCATTTTTATGCACCGATACTCAAGCCTCATGTGTGTCCGTGTGATGCATTAGGATTTTTTTAGAGGCTTTCTGATGTATGCACACGCAGATTTATTGGCGCATGCGTAAATGTGCAAGAAATGTGTTTCTGGGGAAATGGTTTCCTGTTTCACTACACGTAAATGCAAAGAAAACGATTATTTCCCTGTCAATATTGATAAGATATAGGCTCCTCTCGCAACAAGAGAATGAACAGTGAGGAAAGTACGTGTCGAGTGGATTTAGGTTTACGCATCCTGTCGTAAGGCAGCCATTCCCATACAGGCACAAACGCGCGTGCGTATATGTATCTACGTCAATTTTAGATTTTAATAAATTTAATCTGGAACAAATTCAATTCTGTGGAGGGACACAGTAAGGATCAACATAATGCCGCTAACCATTTAAATACTCCGAGAATTATTCTACGTAATGGCCAGTGGATGCTTTATAGATCTGTTTTAAAGGAAGAAAAACTTTTATCGAGTGATTATTTATTAATTTTTCAATTGTAACTATGAATTCCAAGAAATTATTAGAAATTTACAAACGATTTCTCTCTTTCATTTTTGTTGATTCTTAGCATTTATTATTTTACTATCTTATAGTGAACATGTATTGCGGAAAAGCTACTTGTGCTATTGTAAACCAGAAGAAAACCAAAGAACGGATCGGTTGAAATTCTCTTGTCAATTCAAAAGCAAAACAAAAACCAGTCATCCGAATAAATTATAGAATGATGATAATTTCAGAATGCATCATTAAAGATTAATTTTGATTTGATAAAATTGGATTTAATAAAGATTATTCAATGTTTTGTTTTAGAGTGAATTTTTAAATTTATTACTCTGTAGGTCATTGGAGGTTTTGGAGATGTTGCGTTGCAGGAATTGTTAATTTTCATTGAAATTTTCTAGTCATGGAAAACCCAAGTAAAACTGGTTTTATTATTTTTTTATATGATCAGAAATTCTGCCTACTAAATATTTTTGTAGTTCATAAATCTACGAGGACTGAGGCAAGAATATACCAATGTAAATGTTACAGGGTTTAGTCCGGAAACATTTATATCAATAATGTCTCGTAGGTCAAAGATATTCGAGTGCATACACGAGAATGTATGCATTTTTCTCTTTTATTATCCGTTTGTGTTTGTACAATTGTATAGATGAGAGAGATAAGATAAACTATATATATATATGTTTATCTTGCTTAACTAAAGTTTATTTATATATATATATATATATATATATATATATATATGTTTATCTTGCTTAACTAAAGTTTATATATATATATATATATATATATATATGTTTATCTTGCTTAACTAAAATTTATATATATATATATATATATATATATATATATATATATATGTTTATCTTGCTTAACTAAAGTTTATATATATATATATATATATATATATATATATATATATATATATATATAACGTAAATCATTCAAACGAAAAACAAATACTGAAGCTAGTTATATGGCGAGAATCACTCTCACAAACAATATTTAATAATAAATTACAACCAACTTCGAATCTGTTAATTTACATAAATTGAATACGCACTACAAAACCGATATATATATATATATATATATATATATATATATATATATATATATATATATATATATATATATATATATATATATGAGTGTGTGTGCGCGCGCATGCGCGTGAATATACATATATGTGCATGTATCTCTCTCTATATATTTAATTTATTTGTTTAAACGTTATTTTTAATGGTTACGTCATTAAATCTGACATGCATTGACCTCTCGGCCACGCAGGACACCGGGGGGAGGGGCGCATATTTTCCTAACAAGATTTCTCGACTATCCTGACCGCTAGATATAAATAAATAAATATACTCTTTAATAATAAAAGCAGAGCATCTACTCCAATATGAGTATCCATTAAAAATAACGCTTAGACAAATAAATATTGAAATATCTTAGTCGTATAGTAATCGCCGGGAACTCATAAATCATAGCACTTTCAATTTAAACAACAGAAGCAATATACACATGTTCCATCGAAACCTTCTTGATAAGAATTTTCACATGAAATGTGTCGTTTTAATAAAAAGTAAACAATTGATCTAGATAAAAATGCAATGAAATTGTTATGATTTATGAATCCCATGCTATTATACCCAATGTAAAATCCGGTATTAATTAGAAAAGAAAAGAAAATTTCTAAAATCATTTACTATTAATTATAGATTTTTGAAAAAAAATAAAAGCAGTATTTATAACAGGTTTATAAAAATTCGGTATTAATTATAAGTTCGTATATATAACCTATTAAAGCATACAGTCCTACATTTGGGATGGGAGGCATCAACGGTTAATATTTGATCATATCTGAATATGAATACAGATACGTGTACGATAATATACGAGAGGTGTTGAAAAATAATCTGGTTAACCTACTTCAAAAAATTGACCAAAAGACCAAGAAAACATCAACTTTTAAGGGGGTATCGATCTTGATCGACTTGAGAAGTTTTCAAGAATATATATATATATATATATATATATATATATATATAACACTCTTATTCAGATAGTCCCGAATAAAGAAGTCAATAGTGAAAACAAAAGAAAAAAGGTCAGAAAGCAAACTTACCTACTCACTAAAGTGCTCGAAATCTAGATTGCCCAGAACGAGCAAAAAACGCTTACCAACCTTAAATTCTATGAAAGGATGGCTCTCTCTATATATGTGTCTGTCTGTGTTTACGTTTCTGCGTATCTGGTTGTGCGTATGTGTGTGCCCGTGCACGTCTACAAGTTTTCGAATACCTGCACACACATCACACATACACACACTATGAATACTAATTAACTATGAATTATAATCTACTGTATCTAAGCCTGTGAAACGGCTGCATAGGAGGAGGGATATTCCTGCAGCATGAATATTATACGACGAAGGAGCTCAAAAAAGTTGAAATATCCTGGCTCGAACTCCAACCACTGATGATGTTGAACATATACAGTTGTTTCAGTAACGCAGCAGCACATGTCGCTGTGATACTGTTTACCTATAAGCGTATAAATTTGAATAGAAGAAATGTGCATTTGTATATACTTCATCTTTTGTAATTGAATAAACTTACAAATTCCATCGCCATTTACAGAATTATTTTCTAGGTAACTATGAATTCATTGATTTGGTGTGTTCATTCAAGCAGACAAACATTTCATCCATAGTGACATAGTAACCCACATGCAACCAACAGACCTTATATATATATATATATATATATATATATATATATATATATATATATATATATATCTTATGAGAAATTAATGCAAATGATTTTCATCAAGTAGATAATATTACATACGTCATTTTGATTAATGTTTCGTTTTCAGAACATTGTTTATTTTTCACTTTCTTTTTTCGTTTGATTTCCTGATTTCTGTTGGTGATGTCAACATGATTTTTTATTTTACAAGTAAATAAATATAGTGTATATCTCCGTATGTTTGTATATCTATCAATAATGCACTTTCTCCCTCTCTTTCTTTATCTATCTATCTATTTGTTTAGAGCAAGAGGGAGATTCTTTGTGACTGCCATCAAGCAACATATATTCACCCCTCGTTTAGGATTAAACAGCTTCCATGATAGCACAGATATATATATATATATTTGCATTAAGACAGACAGGTACGAGTAAATTCAATAAATACATTAATATATGGAATTAAATAAAATAGTACACACACACACACATATATGTATATATATACATATATATATCAACAAAAGGCATTAGATAGGATCAAACATATATGAATAGATTAATAGAGAGTGATAACCTATAAGTGTTTCACAAGCCCGAGTAGATATATAATCTATAAAAATCAATGCTTTTGTGAGCAAAACTGATGTCTTAGCTTTCGACTTTTTCGCAATGCATTTTTGTCGAAATAGCTTTGTAAAAGGTAAAGGTTTTGCGAGAATTGGATAATCGATTTTGCAGGCATTTTCTTCGCCTTTAAATAAAGTCCACAACCCGAAGCAAAGTTGAAGTTCTTATTTCCCTGAACATATGGATGGACCTAATCAATTCAACCCTTGTTTCTTGGCGTATGTTTTTTATTGAGATAAACTGACACTCTAGTTATTTATACGAGACTGTTCTTTTAAAATAAGGTGTGAATGAACCTAACGATTAGGAAATTTGACAGAGTTTGTGGGGCTGGTGTCTGCATTTACAATCAGCATTAGAAGAATCACCATTAAATAAACTTTGCTCCAGTTGTGGCTAAGCTTTCCGTCCAGTGGCAAGAAGACGTCACCCATCCTGAAGTTGACCGATGATTTTTAAATACATTTTATTGCACAATATAAAAAAAGATGATTCTTGTAAATGTTTATTTCATATATACCACATTGATTGGGCAACCGAGGAGCTGTAATGGTTAGCAAGCTTGTCTTGCTTGAACAATTACGACTGAGTAATGAGTTCGATCCTCACTGGGTGCTCCTTACATTTGACCTTGTGCCACATCTAAGCTACGCTTGGAAAATCACTATACCACATTGATGACAAAGTCGAGATTTTAAGAAAGGGTATCGACGGCCAAATGAAAATGAGATCATGTGACGATAACAAAGTCATTATTTAGTTAGATTCATTGCTTATCAAAGTTGTAGAAGCAACAAATCTAGTCATGTGTCTTTACACAACTATGTTTTAGCGTTAGTTCAGATTTCCATGTGTGTGTGCGCGCGCGCGCGTGTGCGTGTGTGTGTGTGTGTGTGTCTGTGTGTGTGTATTCTGTGTGGAGACAGACATTGCATATATAGAAATATGTAACTGTGTGCATGTGTTTTTGTATATATTATTGTACATATGCCTGATTATGCATATATATGTGCCTAATCACACCCACATAGACGCATACACACACATATACACAATAAAAAGGCGCATTCTATATGGGATTTACATAAGCATGAATAACAAATATCAGCATATGCAGTCATGGATTATGGATCATCCACCAGGCACAGGTTGTTTGAAAATTAAATAAAAAAAGATAAAGGTGGATTTCTTCTTATTCTTTCATGTCATGCATCTACATTAAAGCGCACTCAGATCAAAACACTACAGAATATTGCAATTGAACAAATGAAACATGAGATTTTCTACATGTCTGATAGTTTCCACTTTTCAATTAGATTTTTGTTACTGTTGTTTACCCAATACAAGGCCTAAGTGCCACTCAAAGTAGAATCTCTCCGAATGGGGATTTTGTAAGAGTGTATATGGAGGGAGCAAGGGTTGCATATTATAAAGATATAATATTTACATTATTCGGACTATTGTCGTCATCTTTGTCGCCATATTTATTACAACGTTTCGGCCGTTGTGCGCTCCGGCCTTCGTCAGGTGGTTGGAATGTCGAACTGAACCCTTTATTTCGCTCACTGGGGTAGACTGTTCTAGTTCTACGTGCCATGTCTAATGGATGTCAGTTATCTCCTGTTAATTTCCCTTTTTCCAAGTTCTCCACCGCCTTTCCTCAAGAACACATGGCACAGTGGATAAAGGCGTTAGTTAGATCCAGTGAACGGACCCAAAGAGTGTGAGTTCAATACCTGGTTAAGGTGGTGGAGAACTTGGAGAGTGGAATAATAAATATGGTGACAAAGATGGGGACAATAGTCCGAATAATGTAAATAGTGTATATAATACCTCATCTCAGAAATATAGACAGATATAAAGATATGTACGTTATGTACGTTAGATAATGGTTAACTCTTGACTATAAGAGATTAAGATTGCAGTGATCAGAGAAGCATCCACTTTGGAGTTCGTTCCATGATGCAAGAGTTTTGGAGAAGCTGTCTGAGTGGAAGTTAATCTTTACAAATGGAATATGAAGGGGAGTGATTCAATGTACGTGACATGGCGGATCCTAAATGTGAAGTTCTGGACTAGTGAAAGCAAGGAATGTAGTTTATCTGAACTTCTGTCATGAAAATAGCAGTAGAGCAACGAGAGGCTAGCAATGTTCCATATGTGGGAAAATGGTTGGAATGGAAAACAGATCATCACCCACAAAGCCGTGCAAACGATTTGGAACTCGTTAGCGCCTGGAAAGTGAGGATTGTGCAACTCCGGACTAGATGTGGCAGCAATTTTTGGTCTGGCTCTTGTAGAAATAGAGCATGGTAGAATGAGCCAGATACCTTTTTCGACCGATATAGAGAGCCAATTATTTTTGCAGCATCTTTAGCAATGGACCGTATATACGAATTCCACTTGAGGTTTGGTGTGAGCTTGAATCCCAATAAACGTTCCAGGTAAGAACCTCATTGAGAATACAAAATTTCATCATGACTGGAGAAAACGCGAGTTTTGCTCTGTGATTGGTTTTGGAGACATTATATGTTACAGGCCTGTCCCTACACCCACTATTGAGCTGTGAGAGCAAGGACCGAGGAAAGATGAGCTGCCATGTTCTGGCCATCAAGATTTTTGGTGGTGCGCCCATAAACCGTAGTATCATCTACATATATATTTAATTAAGCAGATCATTAATGTATCGCAGAAAAAGGGTAGGAGTGAAGAGAGAGCATTGGAGGAAAATTTGATCACATGGGCTTCAGAAGCCTAATCATTAACAACGACCTTCGGGAGGAAAGACGTGATAATCGAGAAGACTCTTCCAGAAATGTCATACCCGGGGAGTTTGTTTAGCAGCTCCTCTATGCCCCATCTTGCCAAAAGCCTATGAGATATCTAAGTAAATTGCTCACTTTATGAATTTATATTTTTATTTACAATGTCAAGTTGAAACGTGTTTAGAGAAAGTTCTAATGAATGCTAATCTACAAAAATTACAAACGTATTTTCTGTTTTTTTAAGAACGCATCAGTTAACCTCAGTAGTACCAATTATTTTTCCAATTATCATCATCTTATTTATTTTTTACTGGTTGTGGTTAGATTATTTCTGATTGTTTTATATTCCAACCATTTTTAAATGCCTTTATCTTTCAACTTGTTAGTCACTTAAACATTGTGAAACATCGTCGGCCGACAAAGTTTTTCTTTTCTTGAGAGCTGATTTCTCATATTTTGTGTATGTCTTACGCGAATATAGTACCGTTGAGTATTTTGTCTAAAAAAGAACAGAAAATTTGGAAAATGCGATAGAAAATCATCGGAATGGTCAAGCTCATTAACATGTATTCATAGATTTTAATAAAAGTAAATTATCACTTCAAACTTGAGCAGTTAAAATCTTGAATCATTGCTTTAAATTACTCGGTTAACCAAAATGCCAATGTTATGGAACACTCTCGACTCGAATTAGGAGTTTGGGAGAATTAGGTGCGTCAGAGCTTGACCTATGTTCTTGACAAAACTGTTAGTAGCAATGGACTCATTTCCGTGGTTACTGAATGCTTCTTTAATGTTAATCTAATTATCTGATTGAAAAAGAAAAAAAGATACACTAAATATATTAAGTATGTTTGTGTCGATGGGTGAGGATTTGTACCGTTTGAATAATTATACATAATAGATTTATAAATCTATTTATAGATTTCACAAGTAGTGGAAAAACCTATGATGAGGGCAAATAGATAGAATCCCTAATTAAAGCCGATATTTTAGAAATGAGCAAGTAAAAAATTGGTGTGGTTATTGTAAATTTTACAAGTAAACCACTGAACTAAATTCTGGAGTAGAATATTGTATAACATCAAGTTTCTTGTATTTGTTGAAGGGGACAACAAAACGTGAGTATCTATTTGCATTCTCAAGTGCTACTGGATATGTTGATGTCAGATGCTAACTGCCATTCTAGACAACTAGCACAATATTAACTTATCTTTGGTAATCCATAAAATGTAGTGGTTTGTTACTGCAATTTATTGTTAGATTGGCGTGAAAAGCTGCAATTCACCTATATACAAGTCATAACATTAATGTCTTGAAAAAATATGAAAAGTTGACCAACCAAGGAGACTGAGTTAGACATGAACAGGGATTGTTATTTCTCATAAAATTCTTTTGTTATTCTTTTACTGAAAATCTGGAAGAAGCTTGCTATGATTTTATGGTGTTTTTTATATTTCACAAATATCACTTTATTTTCTTATGTCAAAAGAACTCGTTGTAACAACACTGAATAAACGCAAATACATTTCATTGTTTTTTCCCGTTTTTGTACGTAAACCGCAGTTTCTATTTTTGAACATACGCAACAAACAAAAAGAAACAATGTTCTAAAATAATAAAAATAAGGAAGTAAAATTTGATCACCAGTATTTTGTTTATATGTTTCATACATTACATCAGATTTTATTATGTAAGTTAATGTTTTTGTAATAAAATTGATATTAAGCAACCGATGTTGGCAACATTTTATATTTATAGAATCAATATATCATGCAAGTTTCAACTTATAATATGTATTTTTATTTAAAATATTGATAATAACTTGTTTTGAGGAGTGCCAAGATTTATTATGTAAACAAATTAAGAGCATTATAAATTTTTGATTATAATCAATTGCTAGGTTTTCTGCTAAGAAGGTTGGTTTACTGTGTCATGCCAGACAGTTTTACTCGTCATAATTCATCTTACACATTTATAAATCTGACATTCATCCGTGTATTTAATATTGCTGCCATATCTGGTATGGTTTTCAAACTATATATCACGAGACTCCTGAGAAAATTTCAAAGACAGACCTGTAATGGTATCAGTTATGACCTAGCATTTCGACAACATTCACTTTTCCGCTGTCTTTTCTATAAATATTTTCAAATGAGCTTTCATTTTTTGGTATCTTGATCGTTTGAATTTAAACATACTAGTAGATTGGCTACTATGTCTCAACGTTTTACTGTTGAAATAGCTAGATGCAACTATTCTAATAGTTTCTTTTCTCGCACATCAATTGTAGAACTCTCTTCCGGTTTTTTGTTTCCCTACCAACTACAATATTCAAAAATTTAGATGCCACATCTATCACCATCTTCTGTATTCCTGTAACCTGTTCTTTTATTAACCTTTTTTCTCACTAAAGTTTTCTCATTTTCATCCATTCCCAGTAATCCTTTGCATCTTAGTGGCATTATCACCTTGCTTGGAATGAATTGTTAAAATTATAAAAAAATTAAAAAATCCCCAAAATAAAGAAACATATTTGATTAAAACAATATCTCATATACCTGAATAAATTGTTATTTTATTATGTTGCATGTTAATATAGACTCCTTGATATTATTTAACGTCTTTCAAATAATGATTTTGTTAACTTTTCTGCCATTTCAGCTTTAGCATTATTTTCTGCAGTTTTTAATGCTTTTCAGTGATCTTCGCTTGGCTATTGTTTTTCATTCTCATATCCATTTCTTTTAAAATATTACTGCATGTTTTTTTATTGAACTAATATCTGGAGAGTATGTTGCTTAATTTATGACTCCAAAATTATTTTTTAGCAAGGTGGGCAATCGTCAGATTTACAGATGTGAATTTACTCTGCATTTGATAACATCACATTTGAAGAAAACTATCGTTTTATTGCCTACAATACTAGCGCAAAATATTGCTCCCCCCACACACACTGTTGTCTTCCAAATTGTATTGGTTGATGAAGGACTCAGCCCTCTGCCGAATATATCAGCTCCGTCCTATGTAGATCTAGATTCATCACTAAAATCTACTACTGACAAATCAATTTTCATGGACCTCTTCGACTATTTTATTCGCTTTTTTTTATAGATGTGGTACTTTGGATGGTTATTACTAAATTTTATTGTGAAAACATTGAATTACACCATAAAAGTTAAGTTCATTTATGTTCAGTTCGCTTTTTTTGTTCTTTTCTGGATACATTATCATAATAACTGAAACAACACCGATTATATTTAGTAAATATGTTATCTACTTAAGAGTCATTTCAATAAAGATTAAGACACATTTTTACTTCATTTCACTTCCCTTGTGCTGGAGTGGGAAACAAATATCATCATAAATAAAACGTTTTCTTAAAGAATTTTAGAAATGTCGCTATAGAGCTATGCTTAGCAAGAAAATCTTGTTCTCTACAGTCGTATATTAGCTCTTCAATGCGTTCTCAATGTCATGGTCTTGTGCCAGACTATTAAATATTTCTCTTAAAAAAGTTGAATTCATGGTACAAAATTTGATAAGAGACATGTTCTGTAATTTTATTCATTCAAAATAATTTCTCAAGTCCAAATTAATTTTTAAAATTGTTTATTATTCATGGTTAAAAGTTAATATTATACAGCGATCGTTCAATCGTGTTTTAAAATCAGAATATGTATTTTATTATCGTCATTTTTCATGACTTTTTATGACCTATATATTTTCAACAATAAAAAGGGCGGGAATGAAACCGATGGTTTTCAGTTTACTATGAAATGTCAAACGTTGAAAAGAAAATAGGCGCATGTATATACCTATGTCAGCATACATCGATAGTATCGTATATTCCAAAATAGTACCACTTCCCGACCAAAACCCTTAACTGGCAAGATGTGAACAATGATAAAAAAAAACAAATTGAAATTCGATATGAGCGTTATGTATAACGTCTTCAGTTACCCTTGAAACATTGAAATATAAAAAACTTTATGCGGTATAAGAATAAGCTTTACAGGTAAAATATCAACATTATAATTGTTTTAAGTTTTTAAAAAGCTGAAAGAATGTAATAAATTGTGGCCTACTACTAAACTACAAATAAGGTATCTGTCTATATTTCTGAAATGAGGTTTTGTAATTATTTCCACTATTTACATAGTTCAGACTGTTGTCCTCATCTTTGTTGCCATATTTACGACGTTTCGGACGTTGTATGCTCCAGCCTTTTTCAGGTGATTAGAATTTCAAACCGAACCTTTTATTTTGTCCACTGGGGTAGAGACAAGTGGGTAAAAGAGTTGGTTGAAGTAATCCAGTGACTTGACCCAAAGACTTGTGAGTTCAATACCTGGACACAGTAGAGATGAACAAAAAGAGAGTTTTGTTAAAGGGAAATAACTGAAACTGAAATATCCTGAAGAAATCAAAACATTCTACTCTGGTGGACAAAATAAAGGTTTCCATTCGAAATTTCAATCACATGAAGATTGCCGGAGCCTAAAACGGCAGAAACGTCGTGAATATAGCAACAAATATAAGGATAGCAGTCCGAACAATGTAAATATTGTAAATAATTACAAAGGAGGTAATAGAATGATCGAGTAGATATTTGTTGAATTCGATAAAACTGACAGAAGCAAGGTTCGAAGTGACTTCCAACGACCAGCGTGAAAAACAGTGGGATCACTATAATTCTTCGAATCGTAAAAGTGTTTAAATTTCTTAAAATAACGTTTTCATTGCGTGTGGTACAGGTATAGTTTAAAAATGTTGGTTTATTTAAAATTGATATCAAGAATTTGATTAGATGCATTGATATACAATCAGTTATGCCTTTATATATATGTTCACGTACATGTTCTGTGTATAGTTTTAATTGTTTTTACATGGCATCTTAATTTCTATTAAAAGCTTCATTTTGTCATGGAAAGAGAACTGTAAATACTCACAATTAAGCAAAAGTCGCGATTTGCCGTCCATCCATCTATGTTTCGTGTATAAAGGTCTAAAGACATTCATACACAAAACATACAAAAATATTCACATCCCCGCACACACACATGCACGCGAGCACACACACACATATATTGTTACGAATTTTACCATTCAACAAAATTCAAACATGTGGCAATGAAAGAGGCACATTTAAACGACAAAAAAAGAGGATTTTTTACTCAGTGAGGGACCAGTACCAACACAGACAACGTATCGAAAACAAATACGAGATGTAAAGTTATACAGTGGACCCAGAAAAGTTTTTAACCAGGAGAAATAAACTAGATCCAATTTCAAAATTTAATTACGTAATCCCAACTCAACATAAATAAACAGTATTTGGAACTAGTATGGAGTAAGTCCTCCATTTGCTAATTTCAGTGCTTGTATTCGATTTTTCACGGATTTGATCAAATCATCTGGTCCATATTTTGTCACTACTTTCGCCACTGACGTGATTTTGGTTGCACGCCCTCGAAGTTTTCGGTCATAACGTGCTTTATTGGATTCATGTCAAGACTTTGGGCTACCCATGGCAGTGACTTGATTCCTTGCGATTCATTTCAGGCCTTTGCTACTTTGTTGTAGAACATGACACTCCATCTTCTTGAAAAAAGTAGACATTCTTGTCAGTCTTATTGGTTTCAAATAGTGGGAGTAGTCCTTTCTCTAATATTTGACAGTATTTTGGACTATTCAACCGCTCGTTAACAAGAATCAGCTCAGATTTCCCTCCAAACCAGATAACGCCCCACACCATTACTCTGCAGACATTCAGTGTTTCAAGTCTCATTCTGATTTTTCAAAACTTAAACCGGTCTCGAACTGGAATATTGATAGAATTTACTTAAATCTGACTAAATTACAGACTGCCAAAATTCATAATCTTTGCTCTCGAATTCTCTCGCCAAGTCCATACGCCTGTTCCTGTTAACCTCTGAAATCAAGGGCTTCTTCCTTGCAACTCTTCTTTGATAGACTAGCTCTTTCAGAGTCTTTCTCATCGCATATGGCGACATTTCCATGCTGTTGGCGGCATCTATGACGCTCTGACGACGATTTCTGATGACTTCCCTCTTCAGCGCCCTTTTCGTTCACTCAGGCACGGTGCTTGGTCTTCCTGAACGTTGTTCCACGTGACAATGGCGTTCTTCATTGAATTTCTTGACAATATTATTAACCGTTTGATGATTAATCTGGAAAAACCTAGCAATTTCTCTAGTTGACTTGCTACACTGAAGCCATCCTATTATTTGCTCTCGTTGAAATTCACCAATTTCCTTACTTCCGCGAACTTTCATTGCAAAATATAAGTCAACTATCGTTCGTAGATGAGAGTAGCTGGATACTAACACGGTATTGTCTGAAAAAAAAGAAGAGACGTTATTAAACAATCCAACATTGCTGTAATCAAGGGTGACTAAAAACCTATAGCCCACTGTATATATAATATATAAAAACGTAGAATGAGAGGAGGAGGAAACAACAAATAAAGAAAAGGGGAAAGGAAAGAAAATGTAAAGATTATTATTAGAAGAATGTTCAACGACCACTTGTGTCAATGATTTGGCTGATAAACGGCTATTATTATTTTGCTGATTATTATGTCTTCTTCTTTTTATAGTTCGAGTAGAGCGTCCATAGTAGAAGGATCTTGAGATATTTCCCTTCACACGTAGAATTGCTTCGGTCAATCAATGTAGCTTGTTGGGTTTATTAAACTGAAAGCACTTTGCATTTCATTCGCAGATCTGATCAGTTATAGTGATAGTCCTTACTGTTGAACGCCAAATATAAAATCAAAATCGTTGAACGCTTCATATGAAATTGACAATTCGACCATTCGTCCAATTTAAAAGCGGTCAGAATAAACGATAAATGATTAAATAGGGATTTATATTAAATATCAAAAATTCAAATGATTGACTTAATTAAACTTAATTATTTTTAGTATAAATAAAGATGGTCATGTCACAACATATATATATATATATATATATATATATATATATATATATATATATATATATATATATGTATATATATATATATAATTCTAACAGTTGAAATATAATCCTTGAAAATGGCTAAATGTATAGCCGAAAGCGCTCGGATAAAAAGAACATTCGGACAGTTTTATATAATTTATCATCTGAAAAGAAAAACATTATTAGATCGCACGAGAAATTATATAAAAAACTAAATAAAAGCACCTTGTCAGTCGATTTTAATGAAATGTGCATGAAAGAAGAATTGGTGCCTAAATACACAAATACACAAATATATATATATATATATATATATATATATATATATATATATATATATATATATATATATGAACAAAACAAAAAGAAGATAAAAATATTTTCCTACATTCATCGAATGTATATGTGTGAATAAATATGTGTGTATATTATTGTTTGGAATAAGTACAATGTCAGTTACATATATTAATTTATTTATATAACACACATACACACATACACACATACAGGGTGCGATGGATAAAATGTCGTCTAAATCACGCAAAAATGAAAATAACACTGATATCTGATTTTAACAAATATATTTACCAAAATTACAAAAAAAAATTGAAATGCGAAAGAGTAAATGTATTCAATAAAATTGCCATTGGCTTTAATCCTGGCTTCCAGACGATCTCGGAATCTTCTGCAACTCTTCTGGATGGTTTCCTTGTTGGTGAATGCTGCCATAATGCTTGCCGTCAGTTCATCTTTAGTGTTACAAAGAGTTTCGTTGGTCTCTCGCTCAAATGCGCCCGACACTCAATAATCAAGTGGGTTGCGATCTGGGGAGTTAAGTGGCCAGATGTAAGGGGTGATGTGGTCGCAGAAATAGTCTGGGTGGCCCATGTGAAAATCATTGAGGATACGCCTTTGTAGCGTTTTCGGGGTTACTACTCTTTCATTATATAGCAGAACATTATCACATAACGAAAAACTGTCTGATATATGCTTATCTTTGCCTACAATTTTTGTTTCCGTTTCCTTTATAATTTCGTCATTCACTGCTTCGTTTCTTATTTCATGTAATGTGACGGGGAGGTTTCGAATTGTACTACATAATGATGTTCTAATATCTTCCTCATATCGTAGAGCTTGTCTTTCGTTAGCGTCAAAACTTTCTCCTGATTCTTTATTTGTTCATCCCTTTCTTTCTCTTCTTCAACATCTTCTCTCACCGGCTCTTGTCGCAAGTGAAACCAACGCAATGCAGCTCTTATTTATCAAATACAACTGACCACTTGTTTTTCGAAATAAAGGTGTTCCTCGGTGATAATTATAAAATGTAGCCTAATGGAATTAACGAATGAGAATCAGTCGAGATAACATTTCTCATCTAATAAGAGCATTTAATAGATAAACATTTATGCGTATTTTTACTGGTGTTAAATCACCTGCCGATAAACCTGCATATATCTATATCTAACAAGTTACTATATACATATTTATGAAATCGATACATTCATATATGCATAATTGAATATTTGTCTACGGGATATTGTGTTTGTTTTGAGTAAGACTATTGTTTAGATGTGTCTGTTGAGTCGATCAGGGGAATTTTCAGCCCCTTTAAGGACATCTAACCACTCAATGCGAACGAACAGATATACAATTGACTTTCCTATAAATATACAACTTATGTGAATTATGCATCCAATAATTTATTTCGCTCTCACTTGATTCTACTTTTTCCAATGTAGAAAGATATCTATGTATTAAAGGTATTTCTGAGCTTCTTTTTTCTTTGACACACACGCGCGTCATACACACATATGTTTCTGTTGCCCACATGCTAGATATATGTCAGCCATACTATCTATTGATTAATGACTAAAAAAGGAGTGCTGAAAAGTTTTCACACCGTCTCACTTATCAAAATTTGACCAAATTATCAAACACATTTTTGTGTATTATCATGTAGACGTCTCTCTATCTTTCTTCCACTCTTTCTATCTCCCTCCCGCCCCCTCTCTCTTTCTCTGTACGAGTTAAAAGACTTAAGAAGTGTATTAAAAATATAAATATGGAAATTCTGGTGCACTTCTCAAATGTTAGGGTATATAAACAGCTATGAAAATATGTAAAGATATTTAGAAATGTAAAGCTAGCTCAACACGCAAACGGATACTCAAGTTAAACGGCATGCAATTTGCGTCGTTGAAGCGCGTGACATGAAACGACGACAAAAGGGAATTAAACAAGACTGTGCAATCAAAATGGGAAAAGAAAGAATTATGAAGACAGGCATAGGTAGATATAAAAGATTACGAGACAATCAGATGGATCAAAAAATATTTTAAAAAATAGTAAACGAACAGCTAAATATAATAGTTCGATAAATAGATAGAGGTGTGAGGGAATGTATATGTAAACATGAATAATCTGTTGCATATCTATCTATATATATATATATATATATATATATATATATATATATAAAGAGAGAGAGAGAGAGAGAGAGAAACAGCGAAATAGCTACACAAATATCAGTAAAACTACCTGTAAATTTTTGCATGTTTAGTCATTACATATATATATATGTGTGTGTGTGTGTATATATATATATATATATATATATATATATATATATATATATATATATATATATGTGTAAGTATGTCGGTATGTATGTATATGTATGCATGCAAATATATGAGACATAGGCATGTGTGCTACCACAGCAGGGAAAGCAATGATGTACAATGAATTAAAGTCAAGTATAATTATGTGTATTTTTCTAACACAATGAAATAGCATAAATAATAACCTTAGGTGTTTCTTCGAAAATCTTTCTTCCTCTTGCTCTAGAGACTCGACAAGTATTGCTGATACGTTTATTCGGTATGAAATGAGATTGAAATTGAGATTTTATGAAAAAATGATCAACGTACAATGGGTAATTGTTATGCCATATCTTAATTTAAGACATGATAAATATTCAGTAATCATAAAAAAAGCATTGTATTGCGTAACATTGAAATTGATTGACATATATCATAGAACTAGCAGCATGGCCCGGCGTTGCCCGTGCTTGATTCAAAAATCGTACGACTCATACAGCAATCGCTATCACTTGACTTAAAATATTTTTGCCCTTCCTTGCCTTTAAAGGAGTGCCCTTTGCCGTGCTGATGTTGCTACATGCCTTACTTCTTGCCTATCTCACGCTGTGAATTTTTTCTAAGCTCTATACTAAACATTAAATCTGTTACGAAAAAAAAACTAAACAAAATGAACACAAAACGATCAGCTTTAAAAAAAAGGACTCGTAACTGGAAAAACCGAATGAAAAAAGAATGTTAACAACAAATACTTTTTCACACCCAACCAAGTTCTGCGGAATCAGAATCAACGTTGAGTTTAAGCAAGCGAATGAGCCAAATGGAGTAAAGAGCCATGCAAATTTAAATTTTTCCCACTTGTGACGAATGCAGCTATCGATCTTTTTTTGCATGCTAGCGTGCTAGTTAACATTCCTGTCAGTCAGCTGTTGGCTCTCACGCTGGTCAAAAGAATCTTCCTGCCTATTCGTGGCAGCCAGCGATAGGCTCTCACTCTGGCCAGTAGAAAATGGTAGCAAACTACATGAAAACTGCCGTAGAAGCCTGAAAAAAATCGATTATTTCCACTATCGATGGGAGTTGGGAAATGCAAGGTCGGTCTTGGCCTTTCTACTAACTTGGAGCATGTGCATGTGCATGTAAATTTTGGTGCAAATCCGTCAAAAATTGCAGCCGTGCATTCGTTACACACACACACACACACACACACACACACACACATCCTGTTTTTATAGATAAAGATTGAATAGAAATACAGAATTATATAAAATTCACCGAGTAAAATGACATCATAACAAATGATAAACATTTTGCGATCAGTATTTGGGGCTGACTGACAGATGGGTCGCACCGATTAACGATAACGCGTGCGAACTAAATGAATAATACGAGACTTGAATCTTTTATATTTAACATAACATTTTATTTCCCTTCAATAGTTCATCAATTACCCTTCCGAATCATCTGAAACGTCCTTTACTTCAATGCTTCATCAATTACTCTCGGCCAATGTGTGTAACGCAACTTCATTCGGAGCCTTTATCCAAAACATGGGCCTTGCATTTTTATCTTTGATGTTTGGGAGAGTACTGAACACCTTTCTGCGATAGTGGTTTATATATCCACCTGTCCAATGGTATTTATGACGCGCGCATGCATCAATCGCAGCTAGGGTTGCACACGTTTACCTCTCGGGGTCGTCAATGACATCGGGAAAGTTCAGATCTCCACTCCCGACTGGGAGGTTATCTCAGTTCAACTCTTTGTCTGGCATTTTTACGGGTCTGGTTTGAAACTGAGTGTGAATTAATTTCTGACCTGACGCTACAAATGGATATGCCATAGGTTAGCCCAATATCAGAAATGTATTTCTTTCGGACAAAAGATATCGACATACATGCATTTATATGGTATTTTATTCATGTTTTTCTAAACATGAATAAAATACCATATAAATTCATGTATGTCGATATATACACGCGAGAGTGTGATTAAGTCTCGAAGAAAAAATAAGCATTTGTATCCTCACACGTATATTATCATTCTGTAGTACAAAATGCGTTCATACGTACTCAAAACAGCCAGAAATCAAGTCCAGTTTTTACACAATGACATAATGATAGTTATCAATCAATGTGACATAGGACAAGTTATATTACTCTTTAAAAATTATGAGATAACGTCATCAACTTTACGGGGTTCATTAAATTTGAAATTGATTAGCTGATATCAGTTTTAACTATATAGACGCATCAGATTTCGTGTATATGGACCTCTTTAATTCCTTCTTGTAAATCTGTATTCTTACGACAGTTGTTTACAGTGTATTTCTAATTGACAAACAGTTCGATATTTGGTGGAGAAAGTCAGCTTTGACAGAAACGTGAACTTAGCAGAAAAGAAACTCACAATCGCTGGCTTACAAGACGAACATTTTAACGACCATTCTTATATTTTATACTTGTCCTTCTTGTATTGATACGGAAAGTTATCGTGATAGGCAAATATTTATCGAGCACAAGGCATCGATTAAGTATTAATTAAAAACTGAACTCACAACACTAGTGATATGCGGCAATACTAAATGTTACTGTAATCAACATGCACATATGTGTGTGTGTGTGTGCGTGTGTGTGTGTTTGTGTGAAGTAGCAAGCAAATATAAAATGTCAGCTGTTCACTTACTACTATAATTTCACTTACCACATGGTTTGGTTAGTTAATGGACAACAATAAAAGTATTATGATTGTCCATTGATCCCAGCGGCGAGAAACTACAACAGTAATTGAAGAAGTTCTCTTACTTTTTATTTACGATTTTAAATATGCGATGCTTTTTACATTGAGCAATTTGGTAAGTTGCTGATGTATGGTATATGTCCACAGTGTATATTTGTATTCACTTTATACTTTCATTTGTGCGTGCGTGCGTGCGTGTGTGTGTGTGCATATATATATATATATATATATATATATATATATATATATATATATATATATATATATATATGAATTGGACATAGTCCGACAATTTATTTAAAGACATTTATATATATTATGTTTAACGTTCTTTTTATAGATACAAGTCGGAGAGCGAAAATTTTCTATGAAAATTTCTCGGACATTCAGGCCGGTAAATGTTATTTAATACTGTTTATTATAAAACAGAGCATTTGCTTAAATACTTGTATCTATAAAAAGAACGTTAAACATAATATATATAAATGTCTTTAAATATATATATATATATATATATATATATTTATATATATATATATATATATATATATATATATATATGTATATGATACAGGTAATAGATTGGTTGGTATATAATCCAGGTGGATCCTAGTAATATCAATATTAAAACTGATCCACTGAGAGCTCAATGTATTTATTATAACAGAGCATATATGTATGTGTTTGTGCATTTAGACAAGAGGAATTCATTTAAACAAGTTTTATTAAATTCACCCGACAAAGTCTATCTGTTTAATATTTTATTTTATTTTTCCTTTTTTCGAATAACTTGTTGCTCATCCAGATGAAAATTTTTCCAAAGTTTATCGTTTTGTTTAGTTTTGTTCGAGTGATTTTAGATCCTGATAATCGCCGAAGCGGTCATTTTCAGGAACTAAATGGTTTCTGTATCGGAGGCAAGGTTTATTGTATCTATCCTGATGTTTTAATGTTATATTTACACTTCAAATATACGAATGGGTATAAGTGATGCCATATATAGAATGTTTTCGCAGAATTTGACAATAAACTGTTTGTTTGCATCATTTTATCTGGTGGATTGACCTATAAATCCAATTCTTAATTGACTGTTAATCTATGAATGATTATTCAGCAGTGTGTCGGCAACACGTTTACAAATTTACCTAATGTTTGCTATCAATGAAAGTCATTACATATACTGTATATAAAGTTCTCTTTCAATTTATTGAACTATATCGATACATTTTCAAAAAATCATAACTTTTTAATCACTTATTTAATTAAACTCTGTTGATAACTATCGATCAATCTGCATATCTTATGTTGCTTCGATGCATCGATCTTTACGTTTAGTCTTGTATGTTACATATAAGTGGTGAAATCAGTTTGTTAGAAAACCTATTAAGAAAACAATAAAGCAATTTATCTATCCATGTATTTATCTATCTTTGTATTCATTATTGAACTGGTCTCAGATTTATTGATTATCAGTTCGATCATTTCTGTCCTTGATGATTGATCATAAATAACTATTCGATTATACATCTGGCGTTGAACCAAACTAACCTAAATTTAGTATTTATCGACCAAAATATCTTTATGCAAGTTTCAGTATGTACAAACGATTTCCATTCTTTTTGGCATTTATGCACATGCGTGCGAAACTTAATTACATAAATAAAATCTATGTACTTATATACTTATATGTGTGTAGATGTATGGAAATTTTACGTGAAATTTTCAATTTTTAATATTCGATCTATTTCATTAATGGGACAGGTTGAGCTAAGTGCATTGACATAGAAGAGGATAATATTGAAATACAAATATAAATAAAAAATACACATTAACCAAGAAAATATTAAAAGATCGGACGTTTTCGTTAAGAATAAAAAAGAGTGTTTAACTGCTGCTTAATATTAGTCTCCCTATAGAGGAGATTGTTGTGAGACCGATACTTTCCTACATCATGGACGCTTCCAGTACTATATTATTATGTGAATGGTAGTATCATGGGAGTAGCACCAGTAATGCGCAGCCGCGTACGATACCAATATCGGACACCACTGGATAGTAAGCTCTGCTTACTCTTACACTATTCTTTGTAACTTTTCTGTTTAATATATCTTTCTTACCTCTAACCCGTGTTCCGTGTTTTCCTTCCGTGGCCCCTACTTCGGGTCCACATCAGTGGCGACAGAGGATTCGAGACACGCACCCACACCGAAACCCCAAAGCCCCAGTCCCACATCAGTGGCGACAGAGGACTCGTTTAACCCCACTGGTTCCCACATCAGTGTTGAACTAGAATTTTAGCTGGCATTACTATATCAGCGAACGAAACGCAATACACAGCTACCTTTCAAGGTTAGTCAAGTATGTGCAAACAATAAACGAGCGACCAAGTATCGAGAACGACTGCTTACAAAAAACCCAGCTTGGGCACAAAACAAACTGACAAACTCAAGAGCTCGAAGTACTACGTTTGACTCAAGTTCGAAAAAACTATTCAACAAGTCGCGGATTTAGAAAAGTGTTTAAAAATTTTATGAAATTGATTTGAATTCCTGCAAATCTCGTGCATAAAATTACCCTCCCCTCAAATTGATTGAGGTGAGTTTTTTCTAAAAAAAAAAAAAAAAAGCAAAGCAAATTCTCCCAAAAGAAGGAAAAAAATCCAGTGTATTTATTTTTTTGCTGTCTAAGTGATACTTCTAAAAAAAAAATAATAATAAGTGTGGAGAAAATTTAAATGGTCACATTGAAATTAACGGAACAACGCTATCTCGAAAGATCTAAACCAGTAAGTAGTTCTTATTAATTTTATTAATTGACTAGATTTTCTTGTGTACCCTCCCCTTGGTACACGGGTTTTCAAAGCAACAGTAATTGCTGTTATTTATTTTTCTTTATTTCTGTTTTGTGTGTTCTTTCATTACTTTTCTACATATTAGAAATGGAAGAATTCCAAAAAATAATTGTCCAAATGTTAAAGGTCAAGATGGATCACCAACAAAAATCAGATGAAAGACAGCAGAAATTGGAAGAAAGATTCCTCAAATTACAGACGGACCAACAAACAGAACAGAAACTTCAACAACAAAAAAGCGAAGAAAGACAGCAACTCCACCAACAAAAATCAGACGAAAGACAGCAACAATTTTTTATGGAGTTACATAAACAACAAATAAAATTCCAACAATTCACACTTCAGAAAACAGAACTACAGCAAAAACAACTTGAAGAATTACTTGTCAATTCATGTAACGGCTCTAAAAACTCTCAAAAAGATACATTTTCCCAGAGTACAATGCTGAACTCGATTGAAACATTCGAATACGTACCAGAGAAAGACAAAACATTCGAGGCTTTTTACAGGCGTTATGAAGATATTTTCAATGTAGACTGCGAACAATGGCCTAGTGAGAAAAAGGTACGTCTGTTATTAAGGAAACTGGGAGCTATCGAACATGTTAGGTTCATAGACTATATATTACCCAAGAAAATTACGGACCTGAATTTCTCAGAGATTATTAAGCTCCTAACGGAACTATTCGGGCCTAACATAACCTTGTTCCACAAACGTTGGAAATGCCTGAACACAGTCAAGGACAACCAGCAAGATTTTTTAACGTTTGCAGCGTCGGTAAACAAGCTTCAATGATTTCAAACTAGCCGAGCTGACTGCCGACGATTTTAAGTGCTTAATATTCGCACAAGGTCTAGTATCAGTAGAAGACGCCTAGGTCAGACGTCGGGTACTTACCAAACTCGAAAACGAACAGGGATTGACTCTCCAAAAATTAGCAGAGGATTGTCAAAGAGTAATTTCTGTCAAGTGTAACTCAAAAACGATCGAGGAATCAGGTGTGGCTCATATTAGAAAAATCAGAAGCAACCCAACCTCTTATTCACCGCAAAAAGACAAAAGGCAAATCTCATGTTCTAAATCCCGCAATAAACAAAATACGAATAGGCTAAAGAAATCTCCCGGACCATATTACCATTGTGGAAAATGGCATTGGATTAAATTCTGTCCATTCAAGAAGAAAACATATTACAAAAATTGCAATAAAAATGGTCATAACTTAACTCAGTGCTGGTACGCCAACAAGACGAGGAAACACAAAAGTAAAATTAAGCAAGCCCAATCAGACAACATAGTCGATAGGAATTTAAGAAAATATGTGACTGTTGATATTTTCAATAACTCTATGAAATTCCAGTTTGATTCGGGTTCTGACCTCTCGATTATCAACTGGCGTACTTGGCGAAAGTTAAACAAGCCGACCCTATTAAAGACGGATAAAACAGCAAAATCCGTAACTGGCGAGAATATTAACATCTTAGGCCAGGTGATCCTTACAGTAACACTAAATGGAGTTACCAAAAAGCTGAAAGCCTACGTACTAGAAAATTCAGATAACCTATTCGGAACAGATTGGATAGAAAAATTCAATCTATGGGATTGCCCAATGAGCACTTTTTGCCGAAAAATAAAACGTACAACGTCCAATTCGGAAAATCTCAAAAAGGAACTCAAACAACAATTTCCCCAGGTTTTTTCTGGCGGCCTTGGGAAATGTTCTAAATTTAAAGCTAACTTCAAGGTGAAGGACGATGCAAGACCAGTTTTCAAAAAGAAACGGAATGTCCCTTTCGCTGCTCTAGAGCAGATCAACAAAGAATTAGATAGACTCGAACAGGCAGGTATTCTATCAAAAACAGATTTTAGCGAATGGGCAGCACCTACGGTCTATGTAAAAAAAAAAGTCCAACCAAATACGAGTATGCGCAGATTTTTCCGCAGGGCTAAACGATGCTTTGCAGGATCATCATTATCCCCTCCCAAGCCCTGAAGAAATCTTCAACAAATTGAATGGCAGAAAAATCTTTTCCAAAATAGACCTCTCAGACGCATACCTTCAGATAGAGGTGGATGAAGAGTTCTAAATTGCTCTGCATAACCACCCATAAAGGTCTGTACAAATATAACAGACTGGCTTTTGGGTTCAAGGTTGCGCCTGCAATCTTTCAGCAGGTCATGGACGCCATGCTGGGCGACCTTGACTACGCAACAGCCTATTTGGATGATATGCTGGTGACCAGTAAAACGTCGGCAGAGCACCGGAAACATATAATAAACGTATTCAAGAAGTTACAAGAATACGGGCTTAAGGTTAAGGAAGCAAAGTGTGATTTTTTTCTTACCAGAGATCAAATACCTAGTTCACATAAATAGAGACGGTCGTCGGCCGGATCCAGAAAGAGCCAATGCAATCAGAAACATGCCGGCCCCAGTTAACGTTCAATCGTTACAAAGCTTCCTCGGCCTTGCTAACTTCTACCAAGGTTTCATTAAGAACATGCAGAATTTGAGAGGACCTCTCAACCGAACTTTTAAAAAAGGATAAAGCATGGGTATGGACCCCTGAATGCCAAGACGCATTCGAGAAGATCAAGAAAACACTTACTTCGGATCTCTCTCTCACCCACTACGACCCTAATCTCGACATCATAGTCGCAAGTGATGCAAGCCCATACGGCATCGGTGCTTGCATTCTTCACAAACTGCCAGATGGTTCGCGAAAAGCCATAGCACACGCATCTAGATCTTTACTACCATCAGAGAAACAATATTCCCAAATAGAGAAAGAGGTTCTAGGGATAATATTCGGCGTCACTAAGTTCCATCGATACCTACATGGAAGACGGTTCATACTGCAAACGGACCATAAACCGCTAATAACAATTTTTGGTTCCAAGAAAGGCCTACCGGTCTATACGGCGAATAGATTACTTCGTTGGGGAACGATTCTTTTGAATTACAATTTTAAGATCGAGTTCCTAAAATCTAAAAATATTTGTCATGCGGACAGTTTATCGCGACTCATTCCTAAAAATACGGAAGTTTTTGAAGACTCCATCATTGCTAGACTAAGGACGAATTATGAAATCAAAAATATGATTGCGAATACAATTAGAGAACTCCCAGTTACTTTGGCCGACATAAAAAGAATTCATCCAATGTATCAAAAACAAAATTCGCAACAAAGACCTAAATGTGCCTGAAGTTTTCTCACTCTGTGAGGATGTTCTATTGTATAATGACCGAGTAGTGATTCCAAATAGCCTACAAAGAAAAATCCTTAAGGATTTTCACATAGGACATCCGGGGAAAGGGCCGTACGAAAAGCCTCATGCGCTGCTACGTATAAATATGGACAAAGACATAGCAGACATGATAGAATCTTGTAAGGGATGCGTGCTTGCAACAGAATCTCCGACCACGACGTGCAAACTATGGCCAAACACAGACCGTTCATGGCAGAGAATTCATGTGGATTTTGTAGGGCCCCTAGACAACATATACTACCTTATTGTTGTGGATAGCCACTCAAAATGGTCTGAGGTCCTGCAATGTAAAAAACCAACCACCAACTGCACGATCAGATTTTTACATGAGCTATTCGCGCGTTTTGGCGTGGTAGATTGTGTAGTGACTGATAACGGCACTCAATTCACATCAAGTGAATTCAGAGACTTTTGCAAGTAGTATCAAGTGAACCACATTAAGACGCCTCAGTATCACCCCAGGTCGAACGGTCAGGCCGAGAGGTTCGTGGACACTCTAAAAGAAGCTTTAAAAAAGGCACTAGGCACACCGACGGATAGAGCATTACAACAGTTTCTGCAGGTGTATAGGATAACCCCTAATCCTAACACGCCTATGGGACGCTCGCCTGCAGAAACAATGTTCAGAAAAATCAAGTCCGTCTTTGATAAACTCATTCCACGGCAAGCGAATTTCAAGAAAACTGTCTCGCTCCCTAAGAAATATTTTAATCCTGGCGACAAAGTCCTTTTTAAGGCTTACAAAAACAACATAACATTCTGGGAAGTAGGCAACATCAAACAGAAAATTGGCGAACTGGTCTATATTGTCCAGTGACCGAAAAATACCCACAAACGCCATATGAACCAGCTCAGGAAATGCCGTTTGAAGGAATCTGAGGAATCACTACAAAATATCTGCGATGAGCCGATCGACGTAATATTCGAACATTTCGATCTTGACACGCCCCAAGTTTCTCCGGAAATACGACGCTCAGGGAGAAAGAGAAAATTTACTCAACCACTCGACGTGAATCCCAAGAGGAAGAGGTATTAACAGTTTTACTTTTTTTTTCCTTCAAGAAAAAAAATAAGAAAAAAAGAAAAGAAAAGAGGAAAACACTTGGAAGGGGTGTGTTGTGAGACCGATACTTTCCTACATCATGGACTCTCCCAGTACTATATTATTATGTGGATGGTAGTATCATGGGAGTAGTACCAGTAATGCGCAGCCGCGTACGATACCAATATCGGACACCACTGGATAGTAAGCTCTGCTTACTCTTACACTATTCTTTGTAACTTTTCTGTTTAATATATCTTTCTAACCCGTGTTCCGTGTTTTCCTTCCGTGGCCCCTACTTCGGGTCCACATCAGAGATGAAGAAAAGAATTGACAGCAATTTGGTTCTACAGAAGGATGATGAGAATATCATGGATTCAGCATGTGATCAACGAGGATGTTTCAAGGGAAATGGGAACAAAATGGATACTTATACTTAGAATCAGAAAGAGACAGTATAAATTTCTGGGACACATAATGAGGAAAGAGAACTTGGAGAATTTGACAGAAACAGGGCCTATTGAAGATAAAAGGGACTGGGGGAATCAGCGAGTAACCCACTTAATGAATTTATGCAAAATGATAGTAGAACAGATATTAGGAGTGGTAAAGAGAAAAATGCTTACTGCTACAAAGACAGGAGGCAATGGAGAGACATGATCATCAATTTCCTGAAGGGACACAACAACAATTTACCCCCGTAGATTAAATAATCGGTTCAATTAGTAATTCACTGAAGAAGAACATTGTGATAGATGTGTTTGTGCAACAAGAAAGATGAAAATAGTTCGACTGTAAATAAAGTAAATAATAATATATTCACTTCCCAGAAATTTAGACAGACCTTAATATATATATATATTAAAGAGAACAGAGAAGCCGCAAACGTTTTTGGGCATAATGTGGATTTTTTAAATATATATTATATTTTATTTTCCATATATTTACTACACTTGCGACCTCCATCAGGCGAATATATATATATATATATATATATATATATATATATATATATATATATATATATATATATATATATATGTGTGTGTGTGTGTGTGTGTGCTTTTGTTTGTTGTGAATTATAGATACGAGGAATGTTACACATCATATTTGCGTGTTCTTGCCGTTTAGAATGCTCTAACTTTTGCATACAGCATCCTGCCACCTCATTGCTTACATTATTATTATTCACAAAACTTCGATTTTTCGAATTTCTCATTATTGTTAGTGTTAGGCATTCGAGTAAAGGCCAGGATTTTATTACTTTTACAAAACATTTTTATTCGATACACTCAGTTTATTTCCGATTATTTTCTTATGTATATGATGTTATCAAGACGCATAGAAAATCAATCTGAATATGATTTGAATTATCGAATAGAACCATCCATTACTACTGCTTGTTAATGAAATATTAATAACCTGTAAAGTATATTTTCCACGGTTCTGTTCATGATTTATATCGTGAAATTCTCTCTCTCTCTCTCTCTCTCTCTCTCTCTCTCTCTCTATATATATATATATATATATATATATATATATATATATATATATATATATGTGTGTGTGTGTGTCTGTGTGTGTGTGTGTGTGTGTGTGCGCGCGCGCGTGATGGTAAATATATGGCAATTTTAAATCGGCATCATCAGAAAAACAATTTTCTGATGACTTCTGCGAAACATGTCAACGTTTAGCAAATTGTCTTTTATGCTCCCCAATCGCTCACACTGTCATTCAACTTCACACACACACATACGCGTGCGCATACGCGTGCAATTTAAATAGGCAGAAAAAAGAATTAACAATTGTGACTTGATATACATTGAATTTAATTTAATTCTATGAACTTTCACTTTAAATGCAATAAGTAGCTGTACAGATTCAGTGTCGAAAAAAGCCAATCGAAATAAATTGATTATCCAGTTTTTAAAAACCATGTCCCTTCAGGACGTAATCGATCATGACTCGCCACAGTTCCCTTTTCTTTATTCTCTGTGAAATACCAACATATTTAGGGAAAAAGACCCCGGATTGCCTACGTCTTGATTGGACATTGTTTGATGTGTATGCAACGTAATGGTGACTGACGAAGAAAGTGGAGTCGCTAATTCTTCTTCTTCTTTTGATCCACATTCCTTCAGGACGCGGGCGATCATGGCTCTTCACAACTTCCTGTTCTTTGTAGCTTTTAGTAAAGTTTGTCTCATTGCTTTATCTCTTAATCTCTTTTCTCTCAACCATTTACACAAACTCATTCGGTCGGTCATTCGCTGCTCCCCTTTGTCTCTCTTGCCTTCAGTTTATCCTGTGAGTGTCAAATTCTCTAAGCCAACTTTACTTATTATGACCCCTAGAAATTTCGTTCATTTGTTTCTTTCTTATTCTAAATGTCCTTTTTGTGTCTATTTTCTTTAAAACTCCCTCGTTACTCATATTTTTAATCCATGTTATTCTCAGCATCCACATTACTTTTGCCTCAAGTCACTTCATGTATGAGGAGATTGTCCAGTATTCACTTCCATATAGGAGAACAGATAACAATTCAGTACTCTTTTCTTTGTTTATAACGACATTTTTGTTTCTTAATAATTTGCTTAAGTTTTGGAAGGCTATTTCGCTATTCCAATGCGCCTTCAGATTTCGGTGTCACATTTTCTGCCCTCTGTTAAAACGCTTTCTAAATATTAAAATTGTTGTACTTGTTTGATTTTGGTGTTGTCAATTCGTAGTTCACATCTTGGACTCTTCCTTTTGCTAATAACCATACATTTCTGTCTTCTTACAATTAGCAAAATTAAATGCTCTCTCTAGTTATGAGTGGTAGAAAAACACATCTGAATTCAAAACCGTGGGAAATGCAACAGGAAACTATTTCACTATCTTCCCTAAGAAATCATGGTAATTCACAAAAATCAGTGGAGACCGATAATCGCCTACATCCTGAAAAAGCACACGGCAATAAAAAAGGTTCTTTATGCTTCAACTTTTATACTCGAGAAGAAGGCGAAAAGAACAAGTGTCGAAAAAGCCTAAGGAAAATGATTGAATGCCATCATGTTTTCAACTGAATTCTATGCGAAATACCTGCTTTGTACGGTTAGCCTCAGAATATTTGAGGAAGTGTTGTGAAATAGCTGAAATTAGATGGACAGCCAAACTCTCACATTGATTGTAAAAGAAGAAAGGTATTTTTCATTAGAAATCTAATTTCGCAAATTATTGTAAAACTAATTAGATCCTCACAGGGTGGATTAACGATTACAATGTCTGGCTAGTGTCAAATATATTGTGTATGTGCGTAATCCCCAAAATAATGTCTGAAATTTGGGTTAGAAAAGAATATCAACAATTCATGTTAATTTACATGGATAAATAAATAATACATCCTTAGATGTGTAACCACGTGACACCACAATAGGTACATGACACATTAGTACAGAAGTAGTACTGAATTAAAAATCTTCTCTTCTTCTCCGACTTTTACATGACGAACAAGACTTGATGGCAATGAGGTAGGAACTCATTTCGGCGACCTGCCGTTTGTCACACATAGACTTCATACTTTGAAACATCTGATGTCAGCGAGAATAAAACAAACAATGGTGTATTCAGTTACGCTTTGCTTTCCTTGTTCTTGTATTTCAAATTACTTTTTAATATCTTTTGAACATGCCTACGACGTATTTCTCAAATAAATATCGTATTTTAAATGTAATTAAAAATGTCTCTAGAATATTTATAAGGATTTATACATTAATGTGTGTTCCATATTCCTTGCAGCAATTCACAATGCTTATAATACTGATATGGAAATTATCATAAATCTGTGTGAATATTTTTAGTAGTTTTGTCTTTCTCATCGCTCTCTTTTTCTCTAGCTAGCAAGCTATCTTATTTTGCTCTGGCAGAAGTCATATGTTCATAATATGATTCGGGCATTAACAGCTCCATCAGTATTTTATGATCAGACTACTCGAATCATATGCGTCATAGGAAGTCTATGTTTATCTTGTCTTCGGATTAAGGCTACCTGATGCTGAAATTCCACATAGGGCTGAGCAAGATATGTGTGAATATAGACAACCGCGCATGTACAAGCAGATTTCCAAAAATGAACTAAATTTAATATATTGACAACTTCCTTCATTTGGATTATATGATCTTCCATACGTGTAAGTTTTTGAATCTTTCAAGTCCTGCGGCGATGAGAAGGTGACAACGGTGGTAACGGTCTGACAAGTTGGAAGATCACAGTCACCGAGCTGCATGTAGGTGTTTTCCGGTTCGGTATAACGTCGTTTCATCAGCGGTGGATTTAATAAAAACACAAGTGGTTATACACATGTTCTAAAACTGGGTATCTCATTGACTATATTATTGTTCGAAAACATAACATGAAAGATTTCTGTAATGCCAGATCTTTTCTTGGGTCTGAGTGTTGAACTGATCAGCAATCTCTTCGTCCATATCATGAACGGTCACTGATCTTTTCCTGTCCCAGATACAGAAATCCTGGAACGTGTTCATGTTAGCAGTATAGCATATAGCAAACGGCTTCTAAAATAAATTTCTGAGATGAACTCACCAAAGAAAACGATCACAATACAAAGTTAGTTTTAGGGTTTGTCTGAAAACAGCTCTTAAACAGTGTGATATCAATATTAGAACTTGAGAAAGTGCTTGTGATAATCAGAAGTACTAATTAGTGTTGCTGTTGCCGAATCTATTTGAGTGCAACATAAAAATGAGGAAGAAACGAGGATGTGTCTCATACACTACGTCACTTTGTGGTGTCTATTCCCATCTATGCCTTACAAGACACACACACACACACACACACACACACACACACACAGACAGACACACACACACACACACACACATTTATGCACCTCCAAAAATTCGCTAAAAACAGCATACCATAATGAAAATGCGACAAATTGGATGAGACAAAAGCTTTATCGTCAAAATGTTTATGTCATTAAGTGGAAAGTATTTTTTATTATTTTATTACTTTTTTTTTAATCCTTTTTTTAATCTCATTCGAAATTTTGGTTAAAATCTTTTTTCTTGCATCAGCGGGTAGGTCAAAGATTAGAATGGGAAATTTAGCGTCTTTTTGTGGTAAAAACACATTGATTTGAAAATTCATACAAAAATCAAATAATTGTCGGATTTTAATTTAATTTTCAGGATTTATTAAAAAAATAATTAAATTATTTAAATTTTTTTTAGAAGATCTTGGTAAAAAATATTTTTTTCACATGTTACCACGACTTATTTAATTTCATGACACTTCGAGAAATTAAAATTCTACCCTCTTTATATTTATATTAGTTAAAAGTAGCATTCGTTGGAGAATGTAAATCACCAATTTGTTTTTGTCAAACAGAAGCACCATTTACTAAATATCTGCTCTGAATTGTAAAATAAAAATGTAATAATACTAAGACATTATTTAATTAGAAAAGCTTGTCATTGCTTTTATAAATAAAATATATCAAGGTCATTATTGTCTTCAGAATTTTTTTTTCGATAAATAAAGAACTTTTACAAGAATTGTTTTCATTTTTTTAAAATTTTAATTATAATAATTTATAAAGTTTTAAATCTTTTAGAATTCTGTAGTAATTTCACCCTTTTAGATTATATTATTAAGTAAAACTGTATTTACTAATCATCAACGAAAAGCTTAGTAAAAATCATCAAACACCAATATTTTTTAAAGATTTTTGAATTTTTTTTTGCATGTGTATAAACTAGCGCATACCCAATATTATCAGAAAAGAAGCGCCATAGCTATAGTAAATGTGAAGCCAAAATTTCTAAAACTCAATAAAACATTGGGTTATGGAAAATATTTTCCTAAATTTTTAAGATTACTGAGTACTTAAAAATTATATGAAAAATGCTCTTACATAATTTTCTTCAGTTATGTTTTACAGATAAAATCCCGGTAGAACAACAGATCTGTCATCACGCTGTCAGCATGTCAACACCTTAAATATGCAGCTCGCTGTCGAGTTGAAAGTGCATTTCTGCGATATTTTAAACTTGAAGTCAATAATATTTGTTTCAAATCAGATTAATTATACTATAAATCAGCTAATATTTCTCAAATAAAGATTCAGAAAAGTATATTTTTGGAAGATTTTTTTAATAAAGAGAATTACATTACCTTGAAAAACGGTAAAAAAGGGCGCTAATAAGCTATAAATAAATAAATAAATAAAATAAACTACTTCCAGTCAATTTAAATTAGTTTTAAATTACAGCAAAGTATTTTGATTATTGGAAATATTAAATTTTATCTACTAGCTTGAATTTAAAACTAAAATAAAAGCATCAAGAAAGAGTTAGCATTTATTTTTAAACCTCAGGTATCGTGTTTTCTGTGTTGGTATAAGATATATATATATATATATATATATATATATATATATATATATATATATATATATATATATATTATCTGAAATATTAGCTCCATAATTTTGGCCTCATGTCATTAATATCCACCAATGAATTACGTGCATTGAAAAGGAAGAAGATTATGTTGAAAAATAAATATTTGAATATTGTTGCTTGGCTTCTGTCTCTGTTATATACTGAAAGTCTGAGATCAATATTTTTTTTAATTTAAGGCAATTTAATTTATTTTGCATAGTAATGGGAATGTATTGTTAATTTTATTCATATATTGCTTTTTATATACTTACTTATACTTTTTAATTTATAATTGTAATTTATACTTTTTATATACTTATTTATACTTATTTATTCTAAAAAACCAACTTGTATTTATTATATATAAATCCTGAAAAATGTTAAAATGTTTGGTCACACACAAATAAGAAAACGTCAGTGGTGCTCGTCTTTGTGTCAAAACTATGCTAAGCTTATTAAATAACCAGATATGTCTTTTATCTGCATCATTTCAACAGTAAATATTTCATTTCATCTTCAGTCCTTCGTCATCTAAAGTGACATGAGTGATATACCCATGGTCCGAAATCAGAGGAGCCCACGGCGCCGTGCAATGTACCAGCCATATGTTTGTTCGAACCATTGTACTAAGCCCCAGGAATTCATTATTTTTCTGTTTCGGCTCGAAGCAGGTGTGGGTAGTTCCTTTCTTCGAGACGACATGCGAAGAGTATTTATCTTTGAAGTTACTTTCTAGCCTTTGGCCAAAGAGGCAGGGCCTACATGACAGTAGGTAGTCTAAATTGAGTTTCTTTCTCCTAGACCGGTTACCACTCACTGCTATAGAACAAAGTCAGTCCTGCTATTTTACCCATAGCGGTGGGGAGAAGAGATGGATTTATACCTTTCTCAATGGTATTAGCACGTAAGTGAATGTAATGAACTCGACTGGACGTTAAAAAAATTTTGCGTTTCAAATTTTCAAAAAAATCTTTTCATTAATTCTGAATATTGGACGATTATTCATACATTTAAAATAACATATAAAATTTTGAAAAAACATTGAGTAAAATATTCATATGAATGAAAGACACTCCAAACTGTCCGCCTCTCTCTCTCTCTCTCTCTCTCTCTTTTAACTGCAGGTTCTCATAAGAAAAGTGACATTCATAAGGAAGTAAGACATACACAAATTCTTTTGACAATACATGACCAACGAATGCCATATTTACTCGTCTAATCATCCACTTTGTCCAAGATATCTGACAGTAATGAAATCCTTTGGACTGATACCATTTTCTAAGAAGAATCAAATGTGAAACGCTATCAAATTATATCAAACACATTGCAGACATGAAGAAATTATGATTACAACGGATATGTGCCAATGAATCGAACAGAAGTGAAAAATATCGGCCTTCTTTTGCATTTCAACATATTACTATACCGCAAGCAAGATCACCGACACTCATGATTTTGTGGGTGTCACTTTCCTAATGGTTGAGTGATTTAAAGACTGGCTTCGACCTGGACTCAAACAAGTGACAGCAGAATCAATTCTGACAATATCACCGTTGAAGTATTGCAATTGTTCAATCCTCAATTATAAAATTTATGTGGCAGACCAATTTTGAAACAATTGTCTTCACGACTATCGTAACAATTTTCATACTAGTATCCTCATTTTTATTGTTTCAACTACAAAACTTTGGCAATAGCTTCTAGAGAGCGTGACAGTCGAAGCGTAAAATAAACATTTTCAAATACCTCTAAATTATGGCGTCAAAATGATTTCTGGATTGAAAGAAATGAAATAAGAAAATATAAGGAAAATTTTGTTGTTTATGGCTTTATGTTTGTATGCGTGTTCGTTTTTTTCCGTTTCCAAACTCCGAATAAGATTGATCATCATCTAAGTTACTTAGATTCATACGGCATCGGCATACCTAAAGAACTCCGTAGAGTTCAACGACCGAAACGTAATGAGCGTAGACGATATACGTATAAATAATTTATGGGCTAATAGCAATAGCATATTTTCAAATTTCCCGCAACAATTGATTAACAAAAATTAAAACACTGACTTGTTTGTATATTTCCTGAAAATAATTTCTGTGAATATTTAGCGTTTTACAAACAGTAAATGAAATTTCATCATTTGCTTGTTTTAAATTTTTATGTACATAAATCCTCTAATTGTTGTAAGACAACTGAGTTCTGAAATAGATAGATAGATAGATAGATAGATAGATAGATAGATAGATAGATAAATAGATAGATAGATGGGTCACATTGATATTGTAGTTTTTAGAAACATGTTACAAAAGGAATGTGAGCATCGAACTGACGGTATTGGCCAACGAGATTATCTGTGTAATCATCGCCCTACAAATAGGCCGGCTTAGTCAATAACAAGGACATATTAGGAGAGAATTCGTTGGTCTTGATGCATATAAGAATAGTTCGCAAGACAAGTTTGCTTACTATTGCTCTAGAGGAGGCGTCGCAGATAAAGGTGTGTGTACGCAGACTGAGAAGCATTCAGAAAGACAGGTGAAAGGCAGATTTAATAAAAAAGACATGTCGACAATATGCCTGCGAAAATTATTAGACATTGAGGAAAATAAAATAAAATTAAGAATGGGATGGGAAGAGGTAAAAACGTAATTAAATGTAATTATAAGTTGTGGAACTTCGACGACGTCGATTACAAATAGAAAAGACAAGGGTTGAGGGAGGAGATTAAGAATTTTGCCGCCAACACCGAATGAACATCGTTTGACAGTATCTTTTGCAAATTTTCAAGAAAAGAGAGAGAGAGAGAGAGAGAGAGAGAGAGAGAGAGAGAGAGAGAGAGAGAGAGAGAGAGAGGGGGGTTGAAATTATGTAAATGGAAAATAGATAAAATGTTAAAAAATAGGATAATCTATGAAGAAAAATGGAAAGTGGTCAGAATGCGAAAAGGTTGAATAAAAATGAAATGGAAAAGAAAGTAAGAAAAAAGAAAGAAAGAAAAAGATCAGTGAAAGGATGAGGCGTATAAGAAGGAAAGAAAGCAAAGAAATGAACATAGGTGAGAATGCTTGAAATAAAATTAAAAAGAAAAAGTGAATGAAAAGTTGCAAAATGAGGAAATAAGAGAAATAGATAAAATGGGAAAGAAGCTGATAAAAAATACGTGGTTTGAAAAAGACGTACATGATGAAAAGAGAGAAAAATAAAAAGGCTTATCAATAAAAACCAAACTCAATCGAATGAAAGATAATTAAGAAAGAAGCAGAATCAAAGAGAATGAAAGAAACTGATAAAAAGGAAGAAAGAAAAAGGAGCAGAAAGAAAGAAATGATTGCAAAAGTTAAAACGAAATCAGAAAGAAAAAGGAAGAAAGATTAAATAAGAGAAGGAAAGCAAGAAAATCCGGAAAAAATTATAGATGTCTTCAGTGAATGGAAAAAAAATCAACTAAATGTGTGAACGAGAAAAGAAAGAAGAATAGAGAAGAACGGAAGTGGGTAACAGCTCAAATTGGCACGGCTCTTTGCACAAAAGCTTCATTTCACAACTTTCCACTCAAAGTGCTTTCCAGAAGGGGCGAAGAAATTATTATTATTATTATTATTTTCTTTCTTTTTCCATCATTTTTCATCTCCTGAAATCTTCATGACACACTTTGTTTCCTTTTTTCATTTTTTTTTTTCTCTCTCCCATTCGTTCGTTGCCCGCCGTCTACCGTCTACATTTCCACGGGCATATCGTGTCGTTCGTGCTGATTTCCCGGACAGGAGGCCGGATGGTCGCGTCTCCAATTTCATGGTGCGCACGAAATGGAAGAGACCCACGAAGCAGACGACATAAAAGCAGAAATAAAATCGTCAACTTATGAAGAAGTAAATCTAATTGCCTCAGATTGTTGTTACTTTGGCAAATGGAAGAAAAACTTAACGATATGTGGTTCTGTTCATTTAGATTGTTCTTTAGCATCTCTTTTTACTTCTTATTTACTTATATTAATTCTTATTTGTTTTGCTTGCTGACTTGTTTCTTTTACTTTTTAGTAAGGGAAATGAGAAATATTTCAAACGGAGACTGAGAATTGGACGCAACGCGATGAAAAAGAAATGGAGGGGGCAGGAGAGAGTAGAAATAGAAGAAACTAAAATGGGGATGGGAATGAAGAAGAAGAAGAAGAAGAAGGAGGAGGGCGACGAAGAGGAGAAGAAGAAGAAGAAGAAGAAGAAGAAGAAGAAGAAGAAGAAGAAGAAGAAGAAGAGCAGCAACAACAACAGCAATTGAGGTAAAGAGAAAAGCAAAACAAAATAAATTTAAAATAAAAGAGGTAATGGTGAATTGGCTGAAGGTAGAGGAAAGTAGTAGGGAAGAAGACCAAATTGATGCATTGGAAGAGTAGCAAAAGAAAGAGTGAGTGAATAAAAGGAAAGAAGATGGAGAAGGAGAATGAATTGGAAAATCAGGTGATTGTCGAAAAAAAAACAGAAAAAAGTTCATGAAGAAGTAAAGCAAATTAAAAAAAATCTGAGGTGAAGGTTGGAGAAGAAAATTATTTGCAATGGTGGAAGCAACGTGACATCCAACAGAGCCAGCGGATGAATGTGATGTGTCGATAGCGTCAAAAGACAGGGGACAACAACAACAAAGACGACAACCAGGGCAATAGTAAAGAAGACAGAACGCTCTGTCACCCATTCAAGCTCCAACCCCAACCTCCCAGTGGAAGAAAAAACACGACAGACTGCAGCAAACAGATGGAGCGACACACAGACACACTGTAAAGAGTCTGAAAAAAGTGCAAGAGAAAGAAAGAAACGTAAATAATAAAGGGATATAAACATGAGAGAGGATAAGCCATTTTAATGGAAAAGAGAAGGAAACAAATTTAAGATGTCTAAAGCCGCCTGTCTGTCTCGAAACTCTTTCACTCCTTCGATGATTATTATTATTATTATTATTTCCAGACTAAAAGACAAGCCAAGGAAGGCATCCCCGCCCATATATTTTCTGCCTTGCAGGCGGGCGACAAAGAGTTCCACTATTGGGTTCCTTTTTTCACGTCCTTGTTGTAAGAAAAGGCAGATGGTGACGAGAAATAGGCGGGGAGAATAAGGAGTTGGCTAAATGCACGTATGGGGGTTCTGGACACGGGGATAAATGCACATATAATATTGATACATATACCCGTAAGCCTGAAATGCATAGATACACACACACGCCTGCCTGTCAAGTAAAACTGTAAAGAGAAAGAATGACATACGTGTGTGGAGAGAGAGAGAGAGAGAGAGAGAGAGAGAGAGAGAGAGAGAGAGAGAGAGAGAGAGAGAGAGAGAGAGAGAGAGGAAGGAAAGATTGGAAAACCGAGGGAAGACTCACATTAGAAGCCACATGGACACACACACAGGGAGGTGTGTACGTGTATGTACAACAGCACAAGGAAATAGAGAAGCGGGATTTATAAAAGTACGACAGAGTGAATGAAGAGAGTGAAAACGTAAATATGGACAAGTGTAAAGGACATATGAATAAAAGGTTATTGACATAAAATTTCATCTCTGCCTTTACACACGCACACACACACACACACACACACACACACACACACACACAAAAACATGCGCACGTGTGCATGTGTGAAACTTTAATGGTCAGGCGAAAAGTAACTAAAGAATGTACGTAAGAATACATACGAAAAACACAATCGCTATAAATTTAAAAACGAACTACTCTCTCTTACATTTTGGTGGAAATTTAAAAAGTTTCTGTGCACGTGTCAGTTATGTATGTCTATCTATCTATCTATCTATCTATCTATCTATCTATCTCAGGGTGGTGCTAGTACTCTGAAACAAATCAATTTTGTTGAAATTAAGTATTCCTTGAAATCAATAAATAGCCCTAAAATTTAATAGATTTTCTTGCATCACACACACACACACACACACACACACACACGTGTGTGTGTGTATGCGTTAGAGAGACTGATAATTACGATGCCTCGTGCAGCGATAATGGTTAGTATATTAGACTCATTGATAGTCATAAGTTCGGTTTTCACTGCTAGCGCCAGACAAACCTAGGAAATATTATTATTATTATTATTATTATTATTATTATTATTATTATTATCGTTGTACTCATGAAAATACTCGCATCATATCGTTTTTATTAAGTGTTTATACTCCTAACGCTTGTTCTTTTCTACTCTAATATAAGTCTACACAGTAACCTTCTACCTCGAGTGGCTCTTTGGTCTTGTATTCAGTGAACATTAGTTAAAAAATAGTTTAGAGCAGTTTAATACTCCAGTCTTTAAAAACAAAAGAAAAAAACAGAAAGAAAGGAAGAACAGAAAAAAAGAAAGAAAAGATGAACAGATGAAAGATGAAAAATTGTTCGGTTAAAATGTAACAGAAAACCCAAAGAAAATTCATGTAACCACTATCCAGTTACAATGTAAAAATTCAAGAAAATTTTACACATAAGTTAAAAATCTCAAAGCAGATATTTTTTAAAAACATTTAAATAAAAATCACTAATAAAAAGAAGTTTGTTAAAATTTAAAAAGTAGCTTCGTTACTTAAAAAAAAATTAAAACGAAGATAGACTTTAAAACTTATGTTAAAAGATAAATAATATTTATGCGTGTTATTTTATATCTTACATTCGATTCGCTATACACTCAAAGTGTTCAATAACTTACGAATCTAAAAATCTGATAATTTTCCTCTTTATTAGTAATAACAGACATATTAATTCAAAAAATATGCTTTTGTGATAATCTGTAGTTAACAACCATGTTTATAATCAAATATAATACATTTCAATGTATGCTTCTGCACGTGTACGTGCGTTTCCGTGTATATATGTATAAACACGCAGATGTATAAAGAATAGTTTGCCTAAAATTTTGGAGTTACATGAGAAAACTTGAAGGAAAACTCATCGTTGAGGAAACGTGACTATCATTAGGGCTGAAAGCGAATCACTTTGAAAAGAGACGATGAAGAGAGTATTGGCACAAGAGAACAGTCCTACTATGCAAAAGTATTGAACTTTATGATCTATCTATCTATCTATCTCAATATTAACACATCTACCATGCAGCAGCGTTCTTAAACTTCGTTTGTGTGTGATCTTCATATGACAATCTTAAAAGCAGAGTGGAAATAGAAGAAATAAGGAAGTAATGACACGAGTGAGAATCATGATGTAAGCACATTGAATTACGTAGTGACAAATTAATACACACGAACACACACACACACACACATATATATATATATATAATCTGACATATTTATTGTCTCAAGCATTATTATAGTGGATACTTTGTAGTTGAAATAGACATTAATATATTTTAAATACTAATTGTCCACTATAGTAACATTTGAAATAATATAAGAAACGCGGGGGGAAATAGGTTTTCTCTCTTTCTGTTTCTACGCATAGGGAGAGATTGGTTTGGGATCGGTTTGGGATATAGCCCGGAAAAAAATCATGGAAAGTAAAGTATAAAGCGAGAATCTGACTTACACAAGCGAATACATTCACAGCGAAATAGACACAATATCTTTCTCTGCACCTATTTGTATTTATGCTCTGTGTGTGTATATGTGTGTGCGTGTGCGTATGTGCGTGTGCGTATGTGCGTGTGCGTACGTGTGTGTGTGTGTGTGTGTGTGTTTGTGTGTGTCAGTCTGTCTGGATCAAAATGGAAAAAGGGAAAAGGTGTAATGGGAAAGTAAGAAAGGAAACTTTTGGAAATTTAAGAATAAGGAACAAATCATAACAATTGTGACGGCGTCAAAAAATGAAGTGAATTATTTCATTTCAAACAGGGGACGCATTTTAGGGTTATTAGATAATACATGAGTATGTTTATAGCTTGTTGTGATATTAAATTTTCCATATACTGAAAATATTTACTCAACAGAAGAGTATATATTTGTTTATATCCTCAAGTGAGTATTTGATTACGCGGAAAATTTGAAATATTCTTTTTAAAAATTATTATTAAAACCACACACGTGTAGTTACCCTTGGAAAGTATTTAAAAAATGTTCCATGCATATGAACAAACATGTGTATAAACATTAATACTCATAACTTTTAGGATATCTCGTAAATAAAAGTATATTAGGCTTGTGTAGTTTTATACTTATGTTTGCATTTACCTGTGAGTGATCGTATAACAGTCAGAGGGGCTAAGTATTCAAATTTGACGTTCAGTTTGAGATGTGAGCAGATAGGTAAATTACATTTTTTTAAACATTTATGTGAATATGTAACGATACACAAATTATCAATTAACATTGAGAAATAGAAATTTCCGAAGAAATGTATGTATAGTCCCTAGGTGTATGCATATCTTAGCGCTTTC
>OZ038499.1:72229399-72266899 GCA_964036315.1 Acanthosepion esculentum | reverse complement strand
TCTTAATTTACCATTAGATTTTATTTCTCTCTCACTCCCTTTATATTATATATTCACTTTTCGAACATTACTATTTACTTTTTCCTGTATTTATAAATCTCTGTGTTAGTCGCCGTCGTACTTTCGACATTCTGGTCTTAAGCATATCTACCATTCCTAATAAAAATTTGTTTTTAAACTTTCACCTCTGACTATCGCTTTATTTTCCTTCATATCCGCTCTCTATCTTGTCTTCTTACACATGTCTCATTTCTTAGACAGATTATAAACTTCTGAAACGCTTCTGGAACCAATACATTTATACAAGGGTCAGATTGTTGCCTTTTGATTTCATGTTAATTATCTTTTTCAATGATGAAAGATGGCTCTATAATAAAGGGAATTTATTCAATGAATTTTGCTCTAACATTACCATTGTTATAAGTAACTAACAATGTGTATAGATGTCTCATTTGACATTGGTATTCAAGCAATTAGAGGATATTCATAACAAAACTGTTCATAGTCATTTCAGGAGTAAATCCCATGCATTTTTTGCACATACCACATAATTATAAACATGATCTATATATATGATGGGTTTGGTGTTTTATATGAGTTTATTGAATTTAATTGATATGTAATGTGTATTATCAAGTATGAATTGAGGACAACATTAAAATATTTTACTTTGTATACAATGTTATTATCAGACTTTATTTTATTTCTAAATCTTCATCCGAATGCAATGATTTCAAGTAGAGGATGCAAAAACAATCCCGATTTCTTCTGTTATCTATGTGGCAAGTTACCAACAACAAATAACAGAAAACTGATCAATGATTTTGTCAGAAAAGCTTATCGTGCTTACTTTGAAGTGAAGCTGGTTGATTTGGACAAATTGTGGCCACTACATATTGTCTGCAAAATATGTCAGTGAACTCAAACATCATTTAAGTTTGGTGTTCCGATTACGTGGAACTTGTCACAAAACCATTGATGACTGTCATTTCTTCTTAATTAATATTGCTGACTTCCACAAGAAGAAACGAACATCTGTGGCCCATCTTTCTCTCAATTTAGCTATCAGACCTCTAGCACACTCAGATGAAATCTCGATTCCTGTCTTTACGTCCAGTGACATTGAAGTATATGATCATGATGATACGAATGATTTTGTCGACATGGGCAAAGATTTTGAGGGATTATCGTCTGGACCGATACTATTTGATCAAGAACAGCTGAGTGATAATAATCAAGGATTTGAGTTTATCAAAATAATTGGTGCAACGCATAGCTTCAAGACTGAAAGAGAAAAATCTCCTCGAGGAAGGAAAAAAGTTACATTGCAATAGAGATGCTGAATTTGTTTTCTACATCAATCAAACCAACGAACTTGTATATTGTAACGACGTCGAATGAGTTTTACTGCGACTTGGTATTCAGGACTATGATGCAAATTCATCGGGACTATTCATTGAGAGCTCAAAGCGTAGTTTAAAATTTGTTTTGCTATGCAACACTAATGTATAAACATCGATACCAATTGGACCCTCCACGATTCTAAAAGAAAAGTATGAATCTATCAAGGAGCTAATGCAAAGAAAAATTATTTTCATCATAACTGGATAATTTGTGATGACTTTAAATGGTTAACTTTTTACTTGGACAGTAACCACACTGCACAAAATTCCCATGCTTCCTTTGTTTATGGGACAGTAGATCCAGAGGTCAACATTGGTGTAGAAGAAAATGGCTTGTCAGAGAAGAAATGAAAGTCGTAGAGATAAATGTGATAATTAATATTAACATAAACAATAATAAATCTACTGATGTGGAATTTAAAAACCTAAGGAATAATCAAGAATCCCTTGACAGTGAGGTTGAACAATTTAAAATAGCTTATTTTCGCCCGAAATTCAATGACAAGTTTCAATTGGATTTATTATTGTGAAAGCATTAATGAATATTGTATTAATTAGGCTCGCCTCGTTTTATACAAGCCAACTCCACGCAGCCTAGTTTGGTTTTCGTTCTGATAAAGAGTGTAATAATAATATATATATATCTCATGATCAACTTCAGGAAATTGCTTATCTCTCTAATAGGAAAGTGTATACCTGCTATGTCGATCTCACAGCAACATATGACCACATCAATAGTGACTTCTTCATCTCATTCATTAGAAATTGTCTTCCAAGATCCGAAGCTATTGAATGTATCGATCTAATAGTCGAACTTTATCGGTTCACAAAATTTTACATGACTGGCGAGGACTCCAATATGAAAATATTTCAAATCTCATCAGGAGTACAAAAAGGCGGAAATAAGAGTCCCAGTATATTTAATCTTTTCCTAGACTATGCACTGCTCATTTACAAACATATATATAAAAAGATGGGCACTGACAATTAAATTTTCCATACCATCCAAATGAATAAAAGCGACCATACATTCACTTCTGAGGCCAATGAGGCTACTGAGGAGGGATATGCTAACGACATAGATATTCATAGTTGCAATGAGAATAATCTTGAACAAAATGTCAACATTCTATACCAAGTGTTTCAGCAAATAGGACTCAAAATAAAACTTTTCAAACAGAAACTAAGTCCCAGAACTGAAATGAAAACAATGTTGTATAGATCACTTATGACAAATTTAATATAGAAAGACGCACATTGGGACATAACCTGAAAACTTGAGTCATATTCTTAAATAGTCTCATCAGATCAAAACTTTCATATAGATATCATGCATGTCGCCAAACACTTTCGAAAATATGTAAACTGTCAGCTGCATACAACTGCTTTCTCAGAACAATGATAAAAATGGCTTTGAGCGAGTGAACGCTGTGGATCTTAGCGAAGACCATTCTTCGTCAAATCTTGTTGATTGGTGTTGTAGAATCACAAACAAAGAACTGTATCAAATAACAGAAACTACATCAACAGCGACAACTACAATGGATAGCACATGTCACTCAAAGAGAAAATAATGACGTTCTGCACTACTTCAAACAAAAAGTTGGGAAGGAAACGCCCAACAGTGCTGGAAAGTGTAATAACAATTACTGAACTTGAGAAACTTATTTACCTGAAAAATTGTTTTATGAGATAGATTTTATAAATTTCAGCCAACACTAGTATTGGCTGCTCGGTTAATGCCAAATAATTCCTTATAGGGAAACGGCTAATATTACCAATACCATCTCTTTCTTTCTCTCTCTCTCTCTCTCTCTCTCTCTCTCTCTCTCTTTATCTATCTATCTACGAGGAGTGGTGAAAATTTCAGGTGGAATCCCTTCTGGTTGGGCGTAGCAATTTTCAGCACCTCTTCGTATATATATATATATATATATATATATATATATATACATATATATATATATATATATATATATATATATATATATATATATATATATATATATATATATATATATAAATCTGTCTCACTCTAGTAAAAAGGCATTCTTTTATTTTGATCTTTTCTTTTGATATCTTTTTAACAAGTTCAAAATTTAGATCACCTCTCAATATGCAAATTAACAGCCGAACGCATCCACTCACACAAAAATGGATTGGTTGCCAGATCCATCAATAGAGAGATTAATACGAAGAATCGAACAGAAATTTAACGTTTTCGTCTGAAAGAAAGTCGAGAAAAAGTAAGGATCTAAATCGCAAAAGATTGTCAGTACGACAAATGCTCCGAGATAAATGAAGAGAAAAATAGAAGGGAGAGAACGAGATAAAAGAGGAGGAGTGAAAGAATAGAAAGAGATTGAGAGCGACTGATCCAGGGTCAAATGGACGTTTTCAGTTGGAACACAGTGTCGCCTAAATATTTTCACCAGGAAAAAATCTACTTTCCTTAAAAATTAGCATTGAAAATATTGGCATTTATTTCGACGTGAACTCTGAACACTGGCGCCGGGGTAGGAACCAAGCATTAATCCTCCACAAGCGACACACATAGCCGAGTCTGGTGCAAGCTCATAATCTGGGAGGCACCCAATCAATTTTGCTATGGCTTGCGGAACATGATTAAGTACAGGTATGGGCCCAACCGTATTTGTCTCTCTTTCATTAGATAGATAGATAGATAGATAGATAGATAGATAGATAGATAGATAGATAGATACATACATACATACATACGTACATACGTACGTACATACAGGCAGATACGCGCGTTTTTTCTGTAGAAATCTAAATGATATGCAGTTTAAATGATTCTGTGTTTCAGTAGGACATTTTTCTCTTCCGTCGTTTCTCCCTTTCATTCATTCTTCTCGCTCTTTTCCTCTCGTAGGCGCATATACATACACAACCGAAGCATACATATACACATTCAGATACGCATACAGATTTATAAGCAGGTAAACTTGCACGCGCGTTTAGCGTGTGGGCGATCCATACGTCCACATCAGTGCATGTGTACGAAGTTACTTCATTGGATTTTTCGAGAAAGAAGGAAACAAACCAAGGAAGACTTATTGGAAACCTACGGCAAAAATACATGTGCTAATGGATTGGTCGATAGTCATGTTACGTGGTTATTGTAGATTTGACAAGAATAAAAGTAAGATATTTTTGTTGTTTCAGTCAACCAATACAACAGCTTAGTAAATAGAAATACCACCTATTTGTTTCTGGTATCTTTAGGTCTACGTTCTATCTATCTATCTATCTATCTATCGATCGATCGATAGATAGAAATATTAGGTGGGGGCTGAAGGACTTTCGGCCCGAATAAACGGCATTTACTGACAAAATTCCGATGTGTACTAATTTGGTCAGATTTTGGGAAGTGGGTCGAGTCGAGTAGTTTTCAGCATTCCATATATACTCTGTCTTCAGTCTGCCTTCACACACACACACACACACACACACACACACACAGAGAGAGACACACACACACATATGTGTGTGTGTGTGCGTGTGTGTGAAGGCAGACTGAAGACAGAGTAAAAGAATTATTTCAGAGAGTTTTGAAGAGTGAAACAGCTTGACAAAAAGAATATACACATACCTTTGCGGTATTCAATCCAAACATAGAGAGAAAAAATAGATATGCAAAACTAAACCGTGTTACATTTATTGTATATATATATATGTAAGGATGTTTGCGAACAAACAGTAACAAAATCAACAGAACATGTTTTGTTCAAATATTAATAAATTACCAAACTGAGAAACCTCACTGTGGTGCAATATTGGGAAAGCTCCTCTTTAGCATTATTGCTATAGAGGCAAGTTCAATCCTCATTGGGTACCCTATGACACAAGGCTTTGTATCCAAAGCAAAATAAACATCGAAAACTATGCGTCTGTTTTACAAATACCCACATACGCGCGCACGTGACATTATATATATATATAGTCATCCACACATAGATTGTTTCGCTGTATCACAGATCATCAGTGTGGCTAAATGTCCGATTGCTTCAAGCCGGGATCGAAACCCGACTGATTTGATATCAGTTACCTCTAGGCCATCGACAGAAAGGAAGGGAATTTTAACGTTTTTCTGTATACGAAATATATATATATATATATATATATATATATATATATATATATAGTTAGGAAAAGCATGAAACGGCAGGGTTGCCTCAGCAATACCAAATGCGTAAAAATTGTTTCATAGCAAATATATTGCCTTATGAGATGTTGCATTCTCCCAAATGTTTGCTTCCAAAAAGAATTCTGTTCCATGGTTATAGGGTGGATATTTTTCAACATCCCTCGTAAATATATAGCCGGATCTGCTCAAAGTTATTGAACGTACGCAAAACAAATGTAGTATGAACTCTATGTCGCAATTCTTGTGAACAGTAACTCTTTTATGAGTTAGTATCATAACTGCCAAAAAGATTAATTTGATGATGATGGCGGAAACTTGGTTTCTTGATTAATTTTGTGGGACTTCTGGTTAACAGCTCTTATATGGTATGGAAGCACTTTATTGACTACATCTACAAATATGCTGCCAAAATGTAAATATATATCTGAATTACTTATATCAGTCAAATAATCCCAATAAAACTGATATTAAACAATTAGTATTGGTGAAAGTATTTTTACGTACTTATTATCTGATACCTACACCAGCTTAGATCTGTTTTTATTAGAAATTCTTACAACTCATTTCGTAGTGAGAGATTTTATCATGCAACACGAGAGTTTTTCACATTGTAAATGCCTCTATATAATTCTATTGTTATTGATATGTTATTTTTTCAATTTCAGATATACACAGATTACCATGGCTCATTAGAAAATTATAATCTACAGAAAGAAACAAGATATTTTAAAGTTATGGAAATTGTGAAAAAGTTGGAAAGGAGTTTTCCTTTTCAACCGTTTCACAATTTCCATAACTAAAAAGAAAAGAAATTGTAAAATCGGCAAGATAAAAAAATGTTTTATGATTTGTTAAAAAAATTGAGATGAAAAAATAAAACTTGAGCCTTGTTCTTAGAAAAAAGTCTTTTCAGATGGAAACTTTCATATGAATGCGATGCATGACGCTAAATTCTTTCAGAAATTTCTAAACTGTCAGCTGTATACAGCCGCTTTCTCAGATCAATGGTTAAAATGGCTTTGAGTGAACGAGACGTGTATATCTCAGAGAGGATCATCCTTGTGGACTGGCGCTATAAATGCTAAGAACTGTATCAAATAAGATAAACCACATCACACGAGGACTTTCAACAGCAGCAACAACTAAAAAGGATAGCACACGTAACCCGAAGTGAGAATAATGACATAATCAAGATGCTGACGTTCCAAACTATCCGAAACAAAAGTTTAGGAAGGAAACCTCTATCAATACTGGAAAGAACGATGACAGTTACTGGACTTTATTTTCCTGAAACATTGTTTTAGTAACAAGTTTTTATATATTTCAGCCGAAAGTCGCGTTGGCTGCTTGGACAATGAATGCTGATTTTTCCTTATAAGTATATAAGGCTAATATTTCCATTACTAACAGGGTAATAAGCAAGATAAGTGGATTTACTAGCAATAAAATATTTTTAGAAGCTGGTATTGCAAATATAAACAGAGAAAAATATGCAGAATAACAAACAAATGGCCACATTTAAGAAAACGTCACAGTGAGAAACGTGTAAGTTGGACGAGGAAGTACATAAAAACTGAATCTAGCAATATTAGTAATGAATGTTGAGTTACACTAGATGAACCTGGCTAGTTATAGAGTCCTTCATAGAAATAGTCAAGCAACGTGACTTAGAAAGCAACAGTGGGAGGTGTAGTAATATTTTTAGCTAGTATTGTCGGTAGTAAAATTATCAGTCTCTAACGTTGTTGTTGCTCTTGTTGTTGTTGGTGGTGGTGGCAGCAAGATAAATGCAGATATCTATTTTAAGTTCTTGAAGAAGTTCTAGGATAAGTTGTTTTTTAATTGGTACAGATCACAACCCAGAAACTTTAAGTTAAAGTGTATAGTCATGCACGAAAATGTTTCTTTACATTCTGCAAAGATAAATATTGCTCACCTTGCCATAAAAAAGTTTAAAGAAACAAAAATTAATGTCTCTCCAATTTATAATTGATTCAGATTTATGCGATATTGTGTTAATCAAAGAATATATATTATTAAATAAATATTTATTATAAAAAAAATATTTTGCACTTGCCTGACACCTCCAAACAAGTTATTCTCAAAATCATTAATAAGGTCTGATGTTATAAAATTAAATTCACAAGATTTATTGCTCATATAAATATGCACTGAAATATTTACCAACATCGTTTAATGAAAATAATTACTTGCACTATAAAACATAAACATGTATATCCTTTGGCTGGTGTAGATTTCCTGAAGATACACATGCATATTGAGGGAAACGGATAATTTAATATTTACATAAACATATAGTAATGAATGTGTGTGTGTATGTGTGTGTGTGTGTAAAGAAAGAGGAAGAGAGATGAAGAATGTGAAGTAGATAAATGATAGATAAATTGGACAATCAATATTAAATAGATACGGAATAAGGCAAATGACATACAACTCTTGTTTGATAGTCTGTTATAATTATTCACATTTCTAGTGTCCTGTGTACGACTTCGTTCTTTTTCAAAATACGAATATCACCATATACATATGTTATACCTGGGCCTTTTCCTCTATCTATAAATACGTATGTTTCTATCCGTGTGTGCATGTTGTGTAGGCAAGGGCATACAGATGTATACGTTGGTATAAAAAATATGCATTTATGCCTCTTTACGTAAAGTTCTCGAGAATTAATTTAGTAAGTACATCAAATACAGCCGACACTTGCTTTTGTCACCAACTCTGAGTGTACGGCATTTATTGACAGATGGGTTATTTAAACTGCAGCAGACGGTTCGACCCTAACACAGTGTCCAGAGGTTCACGTGTACTCTAATTTCATCTTGTAACTGCTATAAATGTAGTAATCATGGAGTAAGGTGTCAGCTCACGTAGTAGTAGCGGTTGTAGTAGTAGCAGTTGTAATAGTAGTAGTAGTAAAAATATTAACAAGTGAATAAATTCACTGTTATATCAGCATCAACAGTTGATAACACGAGATATCGCATATAATCACATTTGTAGCCCTATTTCAGTGATTATCATTTTGAAAACACACACACATACACACACGCACATACACACACGCACATGTATGTATTTTATATATGTGTAGACTACACTACTCGAACATATAAATATTTACCAGATAATCTCACATCCTTACCATATTCCATTTGGCAATAATGAAAATGGATATAGTAGTCATTTTGTTGCCATTGTTGGCCTAAGGCTATAAATATGATTCTATGAATCACATAGCTTGATCACAATATCGAATTCATTTCATTACAAGTCAGATTGGCGAGACTAGTTTGCAATGTCTATAGCAATGTCTATCGCTTCATCGTAGTTGAAATTCATCATTTTATCTAAGATATTAATGTACGAGTATTCCATTTTATATCAAAGGGATGTGGTAGTAAAAGAAACGATGTGCATATGCGTGTTAGAGAGAGGGGGGAGAGAGAGAGAGAGAGAGAGAGAGAGAGAATGAGTGGCCAGTAAAAGAGAATGTGTGTGTGTGTGAGAGAGAGAGAGAGAGAATGAGTGGCCAGTAAGAGAGAATGCGTATGCGCATGAGAGAGAGCGAGTGGATAGTATGAGAGATGTGTGTGTACCTGTCAGGGAGAGTGGGTAGTAAGAGAAAATGTGTGTGCATGAGAAGAAAGAGTAATAGAGAATATGTATATGCGTATGAGAGAGGGAGGGAGAGAGAGAGAGAGAGAGAGAGAGAGACAGAGACAGAGAGAGAGAGACAGAGACAGAGACACAGAGAGAGAGAGAATAGTAAGAGAGAATGTATGTGAGAGGAAGCGAGAGAGAGAGAGAGTGTGGGTAATAAGAGAGAATGTGTGATAGAGGGAGAAAGAGGGTGATTATGTTCGTAACAGTTAAACCGTTATTTTAAGATTCTTCCTACCAAATCACATCACCTCATCCAATGGAAATCATACCCCACATTACATTACACTAGATTTGATAACTTTTTACTCCCATCAAGATGATAAATTTGCCATCTACAAATTCATCGACACTTAATTTAGTGTAGAAACGTTAAGAAACGCTTTTGGCCCACATGTGACAAACATCGATAATTGGTACTTTAAAGGTCTTGTATCTTAAAATCAATATTTATCAATAAATAAATTAAGTCATTTAAAAATTTTAAATAACTAAAAAGGAAAAAAAAAATTGTCAAAATTTGTGTGTTGGATTTAGTGTAATTTCATATGACAACTCTCTGAGAAGTTTCAAATATTATTCCGACTACAAGATTGGTTAAGATCATAATTCATTCATGAAAACTTAGGGACCCTTTGCTTCGGGTATAAATAACCATCACTTTTTTCCTTCTCCCTTCGGTGTAATTAGATGTGATCGATTCGAGATTGGGTCTGTCCATAAGTATCTAAAATTTGGACCATTTATCATATTCACAAGTGAGACTTGATTCTTTAATTTTTGTTAGTCATTTAAATGGTTTGTAAATTGAATAATTCGGACTGCAGATTTTCTTGCCTTGGTCTTCCTGTCACAGAGTTTCAACCGAGGTACTCCCTGGTTCGAATAAATGTGCAATAGTAAAAATGTCTCATCTTAGAAATTCAGAGAAAAATACTTGAAGGTATTTACTGATTACTGGATATTGTTACAAACTATCTATTAATGATTTTACACTTCAACATTTTCAATTTTTCTTTTCTCCGTAGTCATGTATTATATGCAAATTTTTATGATTTTTATTATTTATGTCTTACCTGAAAAATGCAATTTATCTGTGCAATTGAAATGAAAAGAAAAAGGGAAGATTTCGAAAACATTCATTCCGGTAATGATTAATATCACTTTAACGATAGCACGAAGTTTTGTCTTTTGTTTTGTGGAAACGGAAGTATCCATCAACTTGCTTGTTTTGAGTTTATTTTGATTTTGTTTGTTTTGCAAATGGGAAAATTGATTCATATAATTTGGCATTTGATATTGAAGATAGTGGTATAAAAAAGCAAATAATAATAAGAATCTCTTACAAAAGACAATTTGCAATGATCACATTCACGAAAACAACAGTTGGCTGCTTTGTAAAAACCAAACTTATAATAATAAAATAACAATGTAAGAGATTAATAAAATACAATATAAGCTGACCACTGTATAGATATTATTTACCCTGCTTTTTGTTATCGTCTTTTCCCTCTTTCTCCTCTTGTTATTGTGGTCAACGAGCTGTGTACGTTGTCCCACCAGCTACTGAACCATATATCTTATGACCTTGTGCCTAATATTTTATAACCTTGTGTCAAATATTTTTGCCGTTAAGCGATTATTCTCAGATTATAAATTTCACGGGATTTTCTGATCATAAATGAATGTCATTAAAGGGAAAAAGGAGGGATGTTTTGCTTTACATTCAGTCAATGTGACCAATGTGACATGCATAGTAAGAACACGTACACACATACGCACACGCACGCACACACACGGGGAGGGAGAAGTTATTTAAATTATCACATTAGTTCTTATATGTATACTTTAAAACTTCTCCAAATCGAAGTATAATGAGTTTAGATATGTACAAATACTAGTTTATTTGCAATTTTAAAAGCTCATCATTTGATCAACTGCAACACGGACATTTGAACCACGGAACCACTTTTTTAACTTCCTACTGACCTAATAATTAAAAAAAAACCGTCATTATTACCAGATGAGCCACGAAAAGTATATAGTTGTAGTTGTACTGCTAGTAGGATAGTGTTAACATGCATATGTACTTACTTCAGTTGTGAATTGAGTGTAACTGTGATAGTGGTGGCGGGTACAGTTCTGTAGTCGGTCCACCATTAATTCTTTGATCTGTTAGTGTAGAAGCAGTAACAATACTTGTAAAAGAAGTATTAATAGTTGAGAAAGAATATTGCAAGAAAAGTGGCCGTAAGATTTTGTTTTCAGTTACAGCAGAAGAAAATATTAATATCATTTCACGAATTATTCAAACTAAAATCTTTGTTGTCTTGATGAGGATATTCGAATAATTCACAAATACACAAATACCGCACACACACACACACACACACACACGCACACGCGCGTGCGCATTAGTAAGAACTGGGGAGAGCGCACTCAATTAAACGGAAGTAATGAAAATAACAACGATGACGATGCTAGTTCGAATAATTTGTAATAATGCCATTACTTTCTGAGAAATTTCAACAACACTTTAAATGCTAGGGCATTATAGTTTCGATCTTGATCTTCGTGGAAAAACTTGCTGCCCTTCAAATACTCCTTTATGGAATGATTTGCTTGTTATTTCTTTTTTTTTTGTTCCCAAAACTTCCCAAATAAGTTTCCATATTAGTTTATAATTATTTACAATACATTTTGGTCAATTTTTCTATTTGTATGTGAAATATTGTATGTGATACGCAGAGAAAATATCTTACCATTATAAAGAAAAGATTAATTTTGGCAAAAGTTCATGTTTATTACGCAAACTATTCGATTTTGGATGTGCTATCAATGGTGTTTTTTTTTCGCGGTAATAACTGAAGAATTAAATTTTACTCTAATTTTATATTGAATTGAATTTTGATTTACTCACTAGACATTGCCATCAGGCACTTGAGATTGGATCTGAAAATCTATGTCTTCTCTCTTGGCTTTTCACGACAAATGAACAGAATTTTGGAAAAAAAATCGATGATGGGTCAATGAGGTTAACGGAACAAGGCAATAGAATAATCTACGAAACTAGTTCAAATCTCGACTGCGGCAGTTGTCATTTACTTTGCACTAATGCGCTTGGGAAAGGCATGGAGCCACTTCTCCCACCCCAAACTATGAGTAAATAGCAGTTGAAACTATTTAACCCTATAAACGTAGCCCCTCTTGGACGTCATGATAAAAGCATGTAAAAAGATCAGTATTGACGCAATGATTTGGTCTCATCGGAGACAAGAATCATTGTCTTAAGTTTCGTGCATCACATGAAACAACATTATTATTGCTTGATGGCATGCGGATATTTTTTCAACGTTATTGAAAAGTCGCCAGTATGCATCAATTTTCCAAGTGGGGATGGCCTACATTGAACATTAGCATTCAACATTCCGCTTTTTACTTAAGCTCCAACTGCGCTGGTAGCAAATGTAACTCTCCGATTAAAAATATCGAGTAGTTATAAACGAATGTGGTTCCAGTTCTATTCATAGAAGATCACTCTGCTTTTACGTTCACCGGTGATATCAAGCAAAAAGAATTAATTTCTAGCGTAAGGAATTCACTTGTGCCCGATGCATGTCCAGCAAGCAATCAATTTGTTCTGAAAAGAATTGACCTCTACTGGCCTGAGTCAAGTCAATTGGGTTTAAATCGGTTGTTAAGTGGATTTTGATGACAAGCCTCGCGGATGTGGGCAACTGGAATCTTTCAGGGGTCTTCCTCTAACCTGCCGAATGCTATTGTTATTAAGAATGAGTTCATTTGAACAAGACTAATACAATAATAAAAGTAATAAAGGATTGCTTGCCTTGAAAATTACCTTTAAGAATCTTGGTTTTAACCTCAGCGTAAACGTTTACTACTTTCATGTTATTTCTCTTCCTCTGGAACTCTTGAATGCTAACAAATAGTTAAAACATTTAAACAGTTTAAACAAGCGAGTAAGTTTAATGTATCGGTGTTTCGAACGATCTTTGTCGGTTTGCCTTTTTATGGTATCAAAATGATTTTTGTAAGTTTTCAGTTTTTAAAAATTAATTGAATCCAGAAGAAATAGATAGAGAGTTCTAAATATACCGATGTCTACAGATAGATTCAGAAAGTTAGAAAACAGACATATTTGTGAAATGAATAAAGGGATGATTACATAGATAGGGATGGACAAATGATGACAAGCGGAAAGAATTATTTTAATACATAACTTTCTAAAACTAGGCATGGACTAAGGAGGACTTTCAGTACAAGAAACTCGTATTTTGATAGCTACTGAGATATCAAATTATTTAATAAGATACTGGTAGTATTTGCATTGTCATAGTCAATAGAATCCAGAAAATTCTACGACTATTGCTAAATCTTTTGCTATGTGCCATATCCCATCGTGGACAAAGATGTTTTTCACAACTTCCTATCCTTTATATCTCTTAGCAATGGCTGTCTTCTTACTGTTTGTCACCCTCGCTATTCTGCTACCCCTTTACACAAGCTCGTTAGGTAGATTACTAGCTACTTCCCTCAGACCCTATTGCCATCGATACGTGTTGTGAGTCTGAAATCTTCCAAGTATTCTTTCCTCATTATGTGTGATAGAAATTTCAAATGTCTCTTTCTGATTTTGAGTATGTGACCTTTTTGTTTCCATTTTCCTTAAGACTTCCTAGTTGCTTACACGCTCCATCCATAGTACTCATAACATCTCTCTGAAGAACCATATCTCTGTTGCCTCAGTTCACCACTTCATCTGTGTTGAAATGGTTCAGCATTCAATGTCGTATATATTTCTGTAATTCTTGTAAGGATTTTATTAATGCAATTCAAGATTTGCGAAATCTGTATATTCATGCGCATAATGAACACTAATTGAACATAAGAAATTTTAATTTAAAATTAAATTAAATGATAAGTGTTGTGGATTCCGGGGAGGGAAACCTACACAAATAAATAAACAACGGCAGTAATTGAAATAGGAAAATAAGTGTATTGAACGTAAGAATACAAACTTGAAATGAAGTCCAGGAATACGGGTAGCAGAAAGTATATGTACAAGTCTCTGTAAGTGAAGCCGTAATTAATTGTTTGTGTGTGTGTGTGTGTGTGCGTGCGTGCGTGTGTGTGTGTGTGCACACACCCTGTCAGAATAAGTATACTTTAGAAGAGTCCATCTTGTGGAAAAAGGGGAGAGCCCCCACAACAATAAGTATAGAAGTAAAAAAAAAAAACGGTCAATGCAAATTTTCGCGCCAGGCTTTCAGATGGGCAGACAAATTTTCATATCGGATTATTTTTTAACAATTTTGAGTCCTTCCTTATATCATTTCTTTAATTTATTGGTTCCTCTAATCGAAGTAGGACCTAAGATCACAGCATCATAAATTAAATATATCATTTTATTTATATTATAAATATTTTTTCCCAAAAGGAAACAGTGTTCGGCATGATTCGAACCCATTAATATTTGTAAAGGATACAGATACCGTAGAGTATTATCATTTGCCTTAAAAATGATACTCTAACTATACCAGTCTCATGGGTACTCTTCTGTGTTAATTGAAATTAAAGGTAACTTACGAATGAGTAACAAAAAAAGAAAGACTTTTATCATTTGCATCTCCACACCAGAAATTTATGGTCGCCATAGGTGCGGTTAAATGACAAATTCTTGCGCACTACACATTGTTCTCGCAGTTTTTAACCTTATTTTATGTCTGAACAATCTTTTTGGAATCGTTAAGTTTTTACAAGGATTTTTGTGACGATAAATAATTACGGGCATTAACATTAACTTTTATATCCCATAATTTTCGCAGCTTTCATATAAATTCTTATTGTTCTTCATCAGTTTATTATAATATTATTTTATATTATATTAAAATTATATTATAATATTAGTCGCACGAGAAACTATTACAAACAGAAATTCTGAATAAAATACAAAACAAAATTTATGAAAATGAAGTTATTGAAAAATATTGATTGATGTTCAGGAATTTTGGTGCCACATGACTCTCTATAGAAATTATCCATTAACAGAGGATAAATGAAATAATAATAATAATAATAATAATAATAATAATAATAAAAGTGAAACAACTACGAATCAAAATAAAAAGAGAAGCTACAAATAAGTGTAGATGGTGAGCACATTGACGAAACTATTTCATCCTACTAATACTACTACTAATAAGTCACAATACCAACAAAGAAAATATACGAAACCAAACTGAGCAGCAGAATATAAAGTATCTGAGAAGTTTCCATTTTGAATTATTCTAGATTTTTCTTAAATTGGACAAGAGGAAATTTAAAACTTGAACCACAAGACAAGTAAACTGATGACATTGTATAATAGACTACAGCTAAGGAACGATGTTGGTAGGCTGTATGTTAAGTGAAAAGAAGGCAATGGAATGACCAACATTGAGGATTGCGTTTTAATCAACGAGCTGAAAGACAAAGAAAAGGAAGACTACTCGAAACAGCTAAAACCTGACCCCCCACCCAACCTCAACGAACGGAATTCAAGGAGAGAACTGAAAAGATACGTAGAAATATAATTGTAATAGGACTGGAGAATATAAATGGAAGGAAAGACTGATAAATCGAAAAATCATGGCTACGAAGAGGAGACTCAAAGAGAAAAACTGAATCATTGATAATAACGATGTAAAACAATGTGAATAAGAACCAATTATATGAAGGCCAAAATACCTAAAGCACAGCTAAAGTAGACTTTAGGACAATAGGGATATGACAGCGAACTATTTAAAAGAATATCGCAAATCAGCACAGAATGAATAAAAGAAAATACATGACAGTGTGGCAGAATTAATCTAATACTGATTGCATTTTGATTATACAATAGTACACAAACCAATAATCTGTTTTAGAGAATGAAACGCAAGAAACCCTTTGGAACTTTGAGATTCAAACGGATCATCCAGTCCAAAGCGGAAAAAGAAAACATTTCTGTGGATTTCGTTTTTCAGCTAACCACAGAATAGATCTAGAAGAAAGTAAAAAAAAAATAGTTTCAATTTTGCCAAGTTGTGAAAAATGAAGGTAATAGTCGTGGCAGTCATTATCGGTGCACCAGGAATAGACCCGAAGAATCTCTGAAAAGGCCGCGGGAACTGCAAATTACGAGAAGAGCTGCAACTATCCAAGCAAGAACATTACAGAAAACAGCTAGAATACTGAGAAGAGTGCTAGTGTAGTGTGGAGAATTACTGTCTCCAGTGAAAGTACCAGTTGCTACTGATGTAAACACTAAAAAAAGTACAAATAGTATAAATAGCACATGAAGATTAGTAAAAATTCTATAAAACAGTAAAAGGATATTGACAAAATTCAAATGTAGACAATTATTAAATAAAACAAATAAAACCCTGAAACTCTGTAAAGGGGTTCGCGTCTCCTTAAACTGCAACAATAGTTACCAGAAGCTTCTGTCATCAATGTTAAAGATAGAGAAGATTCTGACAAAAATAAATCTTTCTTAAAGGCAAAGAACACAAACTGGGTGTAAAATATTCTAAGTTGGGCTCATAGGTCATTCACTGAAGTTGCGAGTGCGATCCTTATTTGATCCCTTCGAGTTAAACTCATGAAAAATTAATTTAGGTGCCTGTTTATGTTATTTTATTTATACAGACATGAATTTGTTTCATATACAAAATAGAAATAGAGTATTCACAAATATTTCTACTGTATCCTCTCTTCTTTCTTTTGCCTTACTCTCCATAATTTGAATATATCACATAGTATTCCACCTTTAAAATATGATTTGGAACCTGTATCTGCAAATGTAACTTATGTAATTTTAGTTTATTTTTATTATTTGGTTAATGATTTTACAAACCTCGGCTTAGGCCATGAAAAGATGTATACATTTGGTTTCCTTTAGATTTGTGATCTCCAAATAGGTCGAACTGAATATTTCATAGAGAGAAAAGTGCACTTAACTGGAAACCGATGAAACTTTTAGTGCTGAAAGCAATAATCTTATTGTCTAAAAATCGCTGAGCCTGGTATCCAGTTATGTAAATGCACGTGAGTCAGGCTGACGTTTTAGCGCCCTCGCGTATTTTTGTAATTTCTCAATATATATGGATGCTCTGACGAATCAATGTCCATAATTTGGTTGGCCCTTTTCTGAACAATTATTAAATTTCCTTCTCTTCTTTGAAGGTATACTCGAAGAGTATTTTGCGATTTTTACTTACCAGAAGAATATCTGGTTTGTGCCACATGGACGATTCATTCTTTGAGTTTTTATACCAATGGTAACTGGTTGGTACACAAGAGATAAAATGACACTACTCCACCACGCTTCTTTGTATTATCGCTGTTTTCAGTAATGCTGCTGTCTAGATGGTTCAGACTCTTCCTCTAATTCCCAGTTTCTCCAGCCTTTGCACGCGCGCGCACACACACACACACACACACACACACACAGAGTTGTAGCCGTGGTATTAATATGAACTAAAATTTACCGTCCTGCGAAACGTTTAACCATAATAATAATATACTAAATATTGTGATCCAGTTAGAAGATATGTGGTAGCAAACAAATTGGTCTCGCAGTCAATTCGAGCGTTACCAATATGTTCTGTGAGCATCGGAACATTGTAAATATCTATTATGGTCAAATTGAGATCTGCTTGATTGTTAAAATAGATTCGCATTTCCCACTGATACCAGTTATGTATTTGAACCGCGTTAATAGCCATCATTCCACACTATTCTTTCCAAAGCATACCCTCCCCATATTGGGAGACTGGAGCAATAGACATTTTAGAATTACCTAAGTCAGATTAAGCTAAGATTACGTTTATTTTATTTTATATATTTATTTTAGCTCAAGAGTGTACAGTAGTGAGGCACACAATGAGGCCGAGATCGATGCCATAGACAATCAGTTTGTGAAGCGAGCAGACTATATCTTAACATGTCTATCTTATTATCAAACTTTACAAAATCATAAAGTTTCTCGCTGCCTGTCACTGCCTCTCCCTAACTGCCTATATATCCTAATACGATATGACTAGTAATTAGAGGTTCAATCAATCAGAATTTCAAATATTGATTTTTCGTATTTCATACCCTTTTCTTTACTTTCTTGCTTTTTTACGTCCATGTCTCCAATCTTCATGTTAATGTACAGTAATTAAAAACAAAGCCACAAATTCGTATCAATTTGAACTCACAATTCTCGGAAAATCAATTTAAAGATATATAGGCCAAGATGTGATGAAAAACAATATAAGGACGATGATGTGAGAAAAATAAATAAATAAAAGTAATAAAGAACTTACGAAAAACGAATTTTCAGGTGAGGAAGATCAAATCTTTCTACCTTCTGATTACATTCTGATCATTATGATTTAGGTAGTTGCCTCTCCATTCTTGTTCAGGTGACCGTCGCACGTAATAAAATAATCTGGAAACAATGCTTATTACTATACTCTTTTTTGCGTCTTATTTTAAACTGGCCAATGAATGCTGCTTCGAATTGGGGTAATATCGAAGTCTATAAATAATAAAATGATCACGTGAGAAGGGATTCTGTTCAGAGCATCTTGAGGGTGACTAGATTCAACATATATATAAGAGGAAAAGGTAAAATGACCAAAATGAGGATACGTATCCGAATAATTCCTGTAAGAAGATGGATTTTTCTCTAGTCTTCAGGAAAGCGTATGTCCTCTATTTACCGTTCTCTTCCGGCACTTGCTATTACAAAATCATTAACATTTAAATTAACCGCTGCGAATTAATCGTCTATTCCCTTACTATTATCTTGTATCAGACTAATCCTATCAAGTATCAGCCCACAAAAGGCATTTGCCAGATTTCTTCATTTAGTTTACATGAAAAAATATTTTCTTGGAGAACTTACTGGGGATAAATTCCTTTCTCAAAGATTGAACTGGTCTTGTAAATTCATGGACGTGAAAATGTTAAAAAAAAATTTCAATTTTCTTAATAATAATTATTATTATTATGACTAGATCTCTGACTTAGATGTTTTGACCGGTCATATCTTACCTCCTACACAAAGCTTAGAGACAGAATACTTTCCTTAGCACATGACCAAACAACGCTGCCACACGCACACTCCCAATGATGTCAGGTATTCCCAAGGCATCTTGCGAAACAGGAAGATTTTTAGAGACAGTTGGTACCTCTCTATTTTTGTCTGTTCCGCATTCGCGATGTTCTTATCCCATGGTACCACAACGTCTACCAGGATTCATTGATGGCTTCTCTTGTGCATAAGTATGATATCGATATCTTTTTCTATATGTGTGCAATGTTCCAGCACGGTCGCTTTCTTGTTTTTTTTTTGTTTTTTTTTACTCTTACGCCTTTCCTTCACAATACTCTTTCTCCGTTTTTACCACCTTTCTATTCCGCCATCATTTTCATTACTCATGTACTTTTATTATTATTATTATTATTATTATTATTGATACTTCGTAAAATTCCTGCTTCATGTCTTTCTCTCCTTTTAAATTTATCTACACCACATTTCTACACCAAGTATTTCTTTTCCTACTGATCTTGCTTTCTAATTTACAATTGTAGTTCTGTCTGTTTAATTCTTTACGATATTTTTCCAATTTTCAAATAAATTGTTGCACAACCAGAAAATAATTGTGGATAAACTCTCCATAGTTCTTATTTTTGTTTTGCTTTAGTTCGCGTACGTTTTTTGAAAACATTACATTTCAAATTCAAATATATGCGTATCATATAAGGGACAACACGTGAAGAACGGTTTCACTGAGCTTGACAATCCCGGAAACGAATACAAAAATATTTTATGCGTATTTTAATTATTTTACATGCATTTTAAATATTTTATGCACAAATGTCATCTCCTATGGTGAAAGAGATTTAATGAAGTTTGTTTCTTTTCTATAATAACTGCACTGAGGATTTGTTTTCTTTATAATTTTTTCTTTACAGAATTAAAACAAAATTTGAACAATTTATTTCCAGTTTTCACCTGGATGTGCAATAACGTAATCGAAAAATCGAAAATATAATAAAAAATGAAACTAAAACATTTTGTCTGTTTAATTTAAACTCGTTTAAATGAAATCCTGCCGTCTATCTATCTATAATTTGTGTGTGTGTGTATATATATATATATATATATATATATATATATATATATATATATATATATATATATATATATATATATATATATACACTAAAACACATACATTACCATAGCAATTTTTCAACCATCAGCACACCACAACAATAACAATACCAAAAGTATATACAGGAGAAACAAACAAGAAAAATATAAAGAAGCTAGGTAAGAAATGAGACCAGACAAGTAAATGTATATAATATAATTTAACATAAATAAAATTTGGTGATTATTGAATAAAAATCGAAGATATGTGATTCAACGCTTATATAATGTGAATACAGACACCAAAATGTATCAGACCAAAGAAGGGTGTAATAATTTAAAAGTGATTTACACCTGAAAACCAAAGATTATTAATAAAAATCGAAACTTTGTATGAATCAATTGATGTTAGTGAATGTTTCAGGACATATTTTATTAGCACCATAATGTGTAAAATTCACCATATAATATCAACCAATATTGAAAATTAATGACCATAACTTGTTTTGAGAATGTTAGGTTTTATTATGTAAACAAAGTTCTTGCATAAAATTTTATTTTAAATAAATATAATGGATATAGACCATAAAAAGGTAAATTTGATCAAAACAATATGGCATATACTCAAATAAATTATTAACTTATGATTATACATGTTAATATAAATTCCTTGGCATTCTATAATGTTCATGAGTCTTTCATCAAATGAAAACTTTTCTAGTGTCTCGGTTTTAACATTATTAGCAGCAATTTTTATTGCTTCTCCGATTTTCGCAGCATAAATATTATTTGTAATTTTCATACATATCTCTTTTAACAATGGAACGCATTTTTTCCATTAGATTAATATCTGGAGAGGTTGGGATTTTCCATTAATTTGTTATCTTCGAAACCTGTTTTGGCGAGGTGGGTAAAAGTCGGTTTACCAGAACGTGAAGGAAAATAGAATAAACTTTAGCTCAAAGCTTCTGGATTGTGATTTGCAATGTAACGTCTTTTCGAAGAAATTACAATAATTAACTGTATTTATTTTGACCCCATCATCAACTTTGAAGAGACTGATAAGTTTACTGCCTACAATACTAACTTAAAATATTACTACACCGCCCCACTGTTGCCTTGTAAATCTCGTTCGTTGAGTATTTCCATGAAGGACCCAAACACTAGTCCAGCAATTAGATCCATCGAATGTAGCTCGATATGAATCACTAAAATGACTGTTTAGAAATCAGATTTCATATATTTCCTCGGACATTTCATATATTTCCTCGGACATTTCATATATTTTCTTGGACATTGCTCGTTGTCATGTTTACTTAAATTTAGTAGTTTCGTTGCTTTCATGTTTTTAGCCTGTCTTCTTACAATTATGCATTTTTCTCTTAACATTCGCAACACAAAACTCTTCAAATATTTTCTTCGTCGTCAATTCACTTTTCCAACTGATTATAAATACAAACTTTTGCCAACATTCATAGTGAAAAAAGAACCTGACTTGCATAAAAAATATGACATAATGTAAATCACTACATGATTTTAAAAGTTTTTTTAATATTTATTTCAGGAAAATAACTATTAAACTCTCCTCATAATCTATACGATCGTCGCTTACGTTTAATGTAAAATTCAAAGGGAAATCATGATTCTTTTGAGTTAAGCGAGATCGATATAAGGTGTGCGTGTATATATATATATATATATATATATATATATATATATATATATATATATATATATATATATGTATATGTATATAATTCTAAATAATTTGATAGGAAATCGATATTAATATAATTCAATAACAAAAACTAAAATCGATATCGAACGATATTATTTAACATCGAGACCAAGTTTATCTATAATCAACATATATGCAAAATATATCTTTCCGTCAACAGTTTTAATTTTAAATAAAAACGTAGTAGACAAGTACTGTCGAGGATCATATGTTTTTTGCTTTCATTGGAAACAAATGTTGAAATCGATGAATTCGAAAGCCGATCTATTCAAGGAATATACGAGATGTCTTGGCAATAGTCTTGAGGTTTTAATTCAGAACTCAAAATTGAATGTTAATGTTTACAGGTTAAATAGTAAAGATGTTTGCACCAGTTTGCACTATGTGTAAAGATGAACAAAAGTCAAAATCAAAGTTAAATTTCTATAAGGTGAATTGGAGGAAAATATGTTAGAATTCTACGTTTTCATCCATAACAAATAAATATACTATAAAAAGAAACATCTGCGCCTATACAAGCCTAGATGTGAAGAGATGGGCACTGATCACTTATCCCAAATCCATTTACCAATAGAAAACAACATTCCTGCCACCCCTACCGCCGCCAATGTACCGAGGATGAAGAGGTTATGCTGATGGCATAGGCATTCATAGTGGGGACAAGAATGATACCGAGCAAAGAAATCAGCAGCATCTAGTAAATATTTGGAGAAGTAAGAATCAAAATAAACCTTTCCAAATCAGAAACAATGATTTGGAATCGAAATAAAAACAATGATGACACATACACTGAATCTATTATAAAAAAATCAGGATATGTGGAATTAGTAAATACCAAACTATTCAAATACCTTGGTGTATGGATCAGTTACAATAAATTTAGTATAGTAAATAAAGAAACAAGAAATAAGGAAACAGAACATAGAATTGGCTGTGCTAGGGGTAGTTTCGCCCAACACCGCAAGCTGCTACAAAATATTAACATAAAACTCGAATAACGCTCTTAAATTGTCTCATGAAACCGAGACTTTTATATTGCTACGATGCATGTCGCCACACCAGTTAAGAAATATCTAAACTGTTAGCTGTATACAAACGATTTCTTAGATCGATGGTTAAAATGGCTTTCAGCGAGTGAAGCGTGTAGGTCTCAGCGAGGACCATCCTTTTTCGAACCACGTGGCATTATAAAATCAAAAACAAAGAACTGTACCAGATAATAGAAACCACCTCACTTGCACAAAGAAATAAAATTGGTAGTACATATAATTCGAAGAGAGAATAATAAATTATTCAGGAAGATGGCAATTCACATCACTTTAAACAAAATGTTAGGAAGGAAACTCTTATCGATATTGGAAAGAGAAAGAACAGCTACTGAGCTTGAGAAACCTATTTTCCTGAAGTATTGTTTTAAGTGAAAGTTTTTATAAATTTCACTCAACAGCAACACTGAATGAATCCCAAATGTTTCCTTATAAGGAAACGGTTAATATTACCATTTTTGTTAAACATCATGGAAAGCAATGATTTATATAGACGATGTGAACGTTTGAAAAATAATTCAGGAGCCGATAAAAGAGACTTAGATTTGTGAAGATTATTTATCATGAAGCCTATCATTGACTATATGTTTATAATACCCTCAGTTGACTTTTTCGATAAGTCAAGTTTATTAGAATTTTTATCTATTTTTTTCTTATAGAGAAAATAATAGTTGCACCTACGGACTTTCTAAAAAAAAAGAAGGTAAAAACGCATTTTAAATAATTTAAATATTTTCTTTGAAGTTATTTTTTTTATTTGAAAGATAATAGTTGGAAGTTAAATCGTACAAAAGAAAAATTATTTTACTGTCTTAAAGATTTTTTAAACAAATAATAAAAACACACTCAATTCCGACCAGTTCGATAAGCGAATTTAATGGATGCCGACAAAAATGTGTTCTCTTGGCAACAGGTTCAAACGTCAACATCTTACAGCCCTGTTCCTATGCAATAAATAAAATATGGAAACCCATTTATTATAAAACTTACAATATTTTTCAGTTAAGTTACAACTCCGTAATCAAGTGATTTCTTTACCTATACTTTATTTCTAACATGATATCCAACATTTTATTAGACAGAAAAAATACCATCAGATTAGTCAAAACTTTCAATAGTGCCCTTGAAAAGGGTTATAGTTCAGAATTCAGAATTTTATTTTTGATTTTCATTTTAATCATACGCAAAATAAAAAAAAATAAAATAGTCGTAAAATGAGAAAAATGTTCACACTCGAAAATGGCATTAAACGTTAAATTTTTCGAGTCTTCAACCAAATCTTTATTTATATCAATCTTATCTGCAACGACCAAGATCGGTAAGAAAAATAAAATCGTGCTGTAAAAGTAGGTCAACTTTTTACAATATACATCTGATTTTTTTTCCTGTGGAAACAAAAAATATACATTATATTTAACTAAAATTAGGTATCAGCAACAGTCCACAAAAAACATTTTTGATTTTTTTTTTAATTCCTTTCTTTAAATTCCACACCATATTTTTCATGTGTTCGTAACTGATATTAAATATTTTTGATTATCTAACACCTTCGTAGGCGTAGATTTATTAAAAAAAAGTAAATATTAGGAACATCCAAAATTATCTAGTACGGATTAGTCAGAAATTAAGTAAAGCCGGTGGGTATAACTGACATGTAAACAAAACAACAATAACAAAAACAAAAACAAAAAATACAAATAAAATAAAATAAAATAAAAAAGATCAAGTATAAAGTTCATTTTTTAATGAGTAAATGCTGAAAATTTCAATGAGATTCAATAATTCTTTGAATTTTGTAAAAACAGGGTATCGCTGTTTTTTTGTTTTTTCCAAGTGTCGAAAGTATGCATGATTTTGTAGGTACGGAGAAAATAAATACTCAGTCAGAAAGATGGGCGATATTAGGAGGCGTTTCTATTATTTTCTTCTTAAACATCGGGTATTCTGCTCATATTTATACTAGACTTTACATTTTCTTTATTATGACTCGAGTGCACAGGTTGGTACACTGCTTAAAAAACAGAGATGTCTACTCCAGCTTAATGTAACGTTTAAATAATAAGATATAATGGCGGGCTATAAATAAAGTCCATTAACTCCTTATATATATATATATATATATATATATATATATATATATATATACGGAAACACAGTCGTAGTTGGTAAACTCCAACTATGATAAACTTGGCAATTAAAAGTGCTGAATACAAGATAAAGCCTATAAAATGTAAAATATATGAAAATTAAAACCGCTGCAACTCAAGTTTCAGCCTAAAAATGCCGTATCGTCAGGCCAGGTTCAGTTTTTATCTGGTATGTACTCGCAGTGTACGACTTACATATGGAGAACTCGGGATTTGTTGTTGTGGGTGTCATTCGAGTTCCATATTAGCTAGTAAATGCTTTTTTTTTTGCATGTACATACCGTCATTATTTTCTGCTGTCTTATTCAACTGTTAACCTGGATTCGGAAAAACATCAAAATCGCCAACTTTTCCGTCTGGCACAATTTGCAAAATATCTCTCCCCACAGCATAGCTTTTATTTTTACTTACTATACCAAATCTTATCTTGGGTTGGTTGCTATTTTCCAGGTATATCTAGACAGAGCACTGCTATTCAGATACCCACAAAATCTGAACGGTCTTGAATGGTTGCTGTATTTGTTTTACTACAATTTTGAAAACAAAATACGTGTTAGATTTACCCCTCAACACATTCTGGTTCACACGCACACACAAATAATTGATCACAGAAATTAAAGACGAAATTCTTTACTCTTCTTACCTCCACATCAGAATTTTTGAAACAACATGCTTTACTGATTGGCATTCATGCCAGAAGCTCTAATACGAACATTCCAGAGTGTTTGGGTGTTAATCTGAGAACAGTGAAGAAAATTTGGAAAGAGTTGGATGATATATGCAGTCAACATCATGGTGTTTGGAGTGATCACTAGTGATGGTGACGTTATGCTTCCATTCAGCTTTCCACAGGGCCTCAGAGTCAACACGGAGGTCTACATCAAGTGCTTTGGGGAGGTAGTGCTGCCCTGGGTTAAGAGGGTAGCTTGTGGAAGACCTTATATCTGGCAACATGACTCTGCACCATTCCACACAAGCAGGAGAACATAGTCATGGCTGTCAGACAATTTCTGCGACCACATCACCCTTTACATCTGGTCACCTAACTCCTCAGACTTGCAACCCCTTGATTATTATGCGTGGGGCGCAGTTTAATGAGGGACCAACAAAACTCTTGTAACACCAAAGATGAGCTGAAGGCAAGGATTTTGGCAGCATTTACCAACTTAAGCAAGGACATCGTCCAGAAGAGATTTTATTGAATAAATTTACTCTTTAGTATTTCAAGACATTTTTGTGTAATTTTTGTAAATATATCTTAAAATGAGATGTCATTTTGGTTTAATTTAGACAACAATTTATTCATCGCACCCTGTATATATTGTGTCCAGACAGTCATGCGGCAACGTTTGAGTGAAGCTAGGAAAATGGGAAACAGTCTCTAGTATGAGTATCCAAAATCTTTGTATGACATTGCTAAGATACAAACTAGTCTTTACAATATGTGGAATAATTGAATTATTTCATCTCTTTTTAGGAAATAGTTTCTTGTCGTATCATAAAGTTTGGTATTCCAGTATTTTGCCCAAGCAAGTCGGTTATAGTTTGGGAAGAACGTTTGCAAATGGTAATTAGTTAAATTATGTTTGTGACAGTTGGAGTCGAAGAAATGATTGGCGTATAAGAGAGAGAGAGAGAGAGAGAGAGAGAGAGAGAGAGAGAGAGAGAGAGAGAGAGTATAAGTAGGGAATGAGAAAGATGTGATAAAGGGATAGGGTGAATGTGGAGGAGGAAAGACAAGTGGCACCAAAGGGTGTGACAAAATCAAGAAGTTTCAAAAGAGAACAAAAAAGTAACAGAATCAATAGTAGATAACGCCAAAAATTATGAAAGGTGAAAAAAGATTTGTACAAAATCAAAGAAAAACAAAGAAAAAAAGAAGCCAAAACGACAGAGAAAGCAATTTCCCAGTAAGAAAAAATTAAAATAAGAAATAAGAGTTCTTCTTCACTACGTTAATTAATTTACTCATTAACACGGTGAAGGTCGGAAGAGCTTGGATGACATTAAAATTAGGTTAGTTTGAAAAGTAAGCTACAATTCTCATTTGTTAATTCAGTTCAAACAGTAACCCCGCCACAACAAGCCCAAACAACATTAACACATTAGTGTTACCATTGGCCTATTTCCTTTGGTTGTGGTAGTAGAAAATGTCGTCCAAATAACTAACATTACTACAAGTGATATAATTCAACAACGATTTCCAGGATCATCTGAGGGTATTTACAATTTATAAATCGTGGGAAAGTGATCCACAAGTAGTTGAGCTCTCCATAGCGTTCTTATTATTTGATATACATAAAAATTGACATGGTCGTTCCGGAGAAATATAGTGGAATGATTTCCCATTACCAACTCCATAATTTTAAATTCAAAGTTGCCAAGGCTGGTTATTGTCTGTCTTTATATTTCATAGATCTAGGGAAGAAGTGAGTAGTCTCTCCTAATGGCATACGTATTTAGTGAATACAAACATCGCAACCGAAATTTGAAATATTCGAGTTTCCGTGCTGTTAACTGATAGGTCACATGCACCTCCTTCGTCTTAATTTGAATTAATTTCTTTTTCTGTAATACAGAGCAACCTTCGGCTAATTTAAAGACTTTTACAAAAGTAAGATTTTTCATGTTTCTGAACCTCCTGTACATATTCAGCGAATGAAGAGCAAATAAGATTTCTAAAAAAAATTAAATAAGTAAAATATAAAAATAGATATATTTTTTATGAGTATAGTCAATAAGTATCACTTCTGAAGGCGTCTAAATACAGTGATATTTGACAAGTTTGTCTCTCAATCCGTTACTAGTTTAGTGAGTTTGTTTCTCATTCGGTGCCCCGCCATTATCACTTTAGGTCAATTAAGTAAATTTTTGCAAATAATGGTTTCTCTTTCATCCTTTTTAGGAAGATGTTTGACAGCTGAAAGGTATCACCTGTTTTGAGGCTCGTTATCTGACATTTTTATGGAAGAAAGGCAAAGAGAACCAGTGAATCGAAACGAAATCAGAATAGCCCGTTCCATTAGTCTTGCTCTTCTGGAATAAAATAGGCGTAAAATATTTTGTCGTCAATTAGTTTTGTAGTCAGTTACACTTGTTTAATGGCGCAGTTGTTTTAAATGTACATCCGCCTTGTGATTTTTTCCGTATTTTTTTTTCAGAAGTATTTAAAGTTTTAGTTTTTCTTGAGTTCTCGCTATTTTGCATAAGAAAATACCAGAACACCAAGCGTCAAAGTCACTTTTCAGTCTTCAAGTTTCTTCCACATGCCGCGTTCCTTCGGAACGTGTACAATAATGGCTCTTCACAATTTCCTGTTTTTTATAATTCTGAGTAAGTTTTGTCTTTTTGCTATACCTCCTAGTCCTTGTGCTAACCATTTACACAAACTTGCTAGGTAGGTTACTGGCTGCTTTTCTCTGACCCTATTGCCTCCGATATATTCTGTGAGTTTCAAATTTTGCTAGCATTTTTAAACTGTCTTTTTCTGATTCGAACTATAAGTGACCTTTCTGCTTCCATTAATATTTCCTCGTTGGTTACACGCTCAGTCCATGATATTATTAGCAATTTTGTCCTGGTAAGAATTCTCATTCTCTCAGGATCGCCTCACTATAAAGGGTGAATAATTTCGGTGTGAAGACACGTCCTTATTTTACGCCCCTTTCTATTCTTGCGTACTTATTGAATTCATTTTATAACCATGCGCAGGCGGTTTGCTCCCAGTATAAGTTCTGGATTATTCTAATATCTTTCCCAAATGAATAAATTTTAAACAGTTCTTTGTGTTGCACGTTATCAAACACTTGCTATAAAAATCATAAACTATAAAACATACTGTTAAAAGAATCTATTTTTATGAATCAAACTTCTCCGAGTTATTGGTTATTTAGAGAAAAAAAATCTTTGTTGTGGTCGGATGACCTTACAAAGTGGGGGTATTTCATCCGGGTATTCGTATTCGTTGTTTGGCGCCAAAATTAAGCGAGTTGGCTGGCGAATTCAGTTGTAGAAATCTGCTTCAGAGCAGTTCGTTTACTACCATTCACTAACTTGATATGTAAACTATACCATAAAACTCCTCCTGACTGAAGTTATTTTGAAGTATTTTCTAACTTCTTGCCGTGAAGCCTTTGTTTTTTTCATTTTTAGCCACTGACCATAATCGCTAAAATTATAATAAAATATATTTTTTTAGTTTACTATAAATCTTAGTTGGTCTTCACTTTTCTATCTTATTTCTTTTGTTACACACGTGACAATACGTATAGATCCTTTGGCATTTGTGTTGTTCTTTCTGATATCATTCTGAGCATAAATATTGCATTCTTTATTTCAGTGTCACTGGCGAAAACACACCGTTCTTGCCTTATTTTAGGCTTAATTTTTCTGTTCTCATTAGTTTGCACCTGTCTTCTTAGGCAACACCATGAAAATAAATCTACTAATATCTTCGGGTATATCACAACTGTCGTATGTTTAATTTATTATTTTCGTAATTTGTCATTGCTGTAATCATGTAAGACTGTCAACCTGTCTATTAAAATCCTATTTAGTTCTGCTGTTTTGTTCCTGTTCAACTTGGTCAGTACTGATTTCACTTCTGACTTTAATATTTCTGGTCTTTCCATATTTTTGTGTGAATGCAGGTTTTCCTTTTTCGCCGCAGAAAAGTTCTCCGATATATTCATTCCATGTTTGAAGTATTTTCTCTTATCAGTGTTCTTCTCTCTTTGGACTTCATGCATCCTGTCGATGAGCACGTCTTTTGTTCTATTATTTCTCTTATTCTTTTATACATATCCCCCTTATCTGTGAAGTCTATTCTTTCTATTTCTGTACAGTTTCTGTTGTTCCATTCCTCCTTTTCCTACCTGCCTGCAGTTGTTTCTAATTTCTTGTAATGTCCTTTATTTTGTGCCATAACTTGGCATTGTTTGTTGTCTTCTTTTACATCATGTCGATAATTTATTCTGTCATCCACCCCATTTTACCTGTCTAATTTTCTTTCGGATGATCTCGTTGGCTGGTATCACGAAAGCTTCTCTTATTGTGTCACATTACGAATTACCATTCTTATTTAGTTCATTGTATCAACTTTTAACGTTGTTAATAAACATTTTTTTGCAATTAGCTTCATTCAGGAGTATTGCAATCTTCGAGAATGAATTAGAAAATTTATGGAAGTAAAACTGATTTTTATCCTTGGTATCAGAAAATTGAATGCCTTTCCTTGTTTGAAACTAATAGTTTCTAAAGGTAGATTAGGGAAATAAAAATTATAGTCATGACAACAAAACATAAAATATTGAAATATTTTAGAACTTGTGGTTTTTAGATTCTGGCTGAAAATTTAGTGAAATAAATACAAAGTTTCGTGCATGGAACAGAGATACTGAAGCGAATAGTTTATTTACATATATTTGTTTAAAAAAGACTATAAATTTTATTGACTCATAATTAATCTTATATTTTATGCTAATAATGTGATAAAGTAAGGTGAAACGAAGTGTGCGGAAAATATAGTCATCAAAATATTAAAATACAATATTTATTAACATAAATTTATCATGCCAACGACGATAACAATAAAAATGTTTACTGACATACTCTACTTAGCCAACCTTTCTCACGGATTTTAAATAGTTTTGCTCTAAATTCATCTGAAGTCTTGTTTATTTATTTGGATTTCTTTTTCGCACAAATATTATTTGCTTACTGTTGCGCAAGAGACGGTGTAATTGCTCTAATTGCGTAGGCATTCATGTGGTATACATACATACATACATATATATATATATATATATATATATATATATATATATATATATATATATATATATAACGCGCGCTCTGTCACATACTCACATATATACTGGACGCGTGAACTCGTTTCGTACGTAAATGAAATTAATGGAACATACACATATTCTGAACCGTAACATTTCAGTGCATCTTTGTCTATGATTTGTGCGCCGACTATGAAATTTAAATGCATTGTATATTGAGTGATAATGAAGGGAAATAAGATTCATTTTCATTATATGATATTATTTAATTTTCGGGAAATGAAAATGATGTCATAACTGAGAGTACAGTTCGTAAATGGTTTGCCAAGTTAAGAAGTGGAAATTTTGATCTGGAAGACTGAGTACGTTTCGGCAGGCACGCAGACCTACTTGAAACGTCGATAAAAAGTAATCCATATCACACTGCACGAGACATCGCAAAGATACACACACACACACACACACACACACACACACACACACACACACACACACACAATCACTCTCTCTCTCTCTCTCTCTCTCTATATATATATATATATATATATATATCATAAGAGTGTTGTAAGGCATTTGAAAACACTTGGATGCGTGAATCACTAAGAGGCAAATTAAAGGAATCGTATCCAAAAGCAATAAAACCACTCCTAATTGTAAAGAATAAACACAGGCGATGAAAAATTGCTTGTTTACAACAATGTGGAGTAAACGAAATCAGCCACCATTAACCACTCCAAAGCAAGTGTGCATCCAAGGAAAGTGTTGCGGTGTATCTGCTGAGATTGGAAGGACATTATGTATTACGAGCTTCTTTTGCAAAATCAGACTTTGAATTCAATCAAGCACTATTTCCAGTTGGATCAATGAAAGATAGCAATAGATGGAAAGCGTCGAAACTGGCCAATCTGAAGAATATCAAATTCCATCAAGACAGAACCAGACCTCACATCTATTTGTACACCCGGTAGAAATTGGCACAGTTTGCTCGGATGTCCTACTATACCAGCCGTACTCACCTGACCTTGCATCATTGGATTACTCCTTATTTCGATCCTTACAAAATTATGTTAATAGAAAACCTTGGAAATATGTAAGAAACCCTTATACCATTTCATCACACAGTAAGATGCCAATTTCTGTGAGAATGGAATAATTAAGCTGTCTCACAGAAAGCGAAAGTTTCATGTGATTGAAGAATTCTAAATAAAAATTTCTAAATATTGTCTTACAAATTCGCTTGAAAACACTATGAAGGCTTTTAGACCCAATATATAGGATACGCTAGATAAACAAATGATAACACAAAAAATATTCAATAAAAATATTTTTTAAATAATTTGCACATTTTAAATATAGAAAGAGAGTAATTGTTTAAAATGTCCTCGAGGACAGCCTTGATGTTTGCCTGGATCAGATGCTTATCAGCCTGGATCAGATGCTTATCAGCCTGGATCAGATGCTTATCAGCCTGGATCAGATGCTTATCAGCCTGGATCAGATGCTTATCAGCCTGGATCAGATGCTTATCAGCCTGGATCAGATGCTTATCAGCCTGGATCAGATGGTTCTCTGCATGAATCAGATGGTTTCCATTGATGTTAGTCATCATGTCTACGATGGAGGATTTTATGGTAAATATTGAAGCCGTGCAGGAAATAGTGGGGCAGTATGACATGATACTTGTTGCTCACAAACCCTAAGACCATTATAGACGGCGAGAAATTAGTCGTACTTGCGTTCTATTTGTTCTTTACTCTGTTCACTTGATCAGAGTGAAGGTTTTTAAGCTTGTTAAGCAAGTGCTTCGATCTGATTACACGGCTCTCCTGAGTCTTGTTGGAGATGCTCTCTGATCATCATATTTCTGATTAAAGACTACGACGAGTTGAGTTGCCCGGCTATGATCCTCATCTACTTGCTCGAGTCGTGCTGAACGAATTTGACCATTTGTATGATGTCTGGTCGCATAGATTTTTTTTCGTTTTCTTGATCACTGATGACATGCCCCCGCCAAAAGCCTCCAGCTTGCTCCTGGCCTTGAGAACGAAAGATATGACCAATTTCAAGAGGTTGAGGTTGGTAGCTAGTTCCACGAGAACAGCGTCACATTCCTGAGACAGAGTGGAATTAATTATTTAAACCTGTATACAACAAAGAGTTTGTAGATCTTGACAGTTATGCAGTCTTATATGCGATGATATTGCATACATATACATATATATATACAAAAGAAATATGTCCATTTCATCTGGCATTGAATAGTACGCCATTAAATGTACTGCAACGATTTAATATTGATATTGAAATCCTCTGTGTTGCATCTACAAATAAAAAGATATGAAGTTTCATTTACAAAGCGAATATCGATTTCAATGATTTTAATAACAAAATACTGATAGAAATCGTTTGCATACAATATGTGGAATTGAATATTTGAGTGCCATAGTCTATAAAAGTTGCATAATCATCAAATATCCACTGAAATTAATTATTTGTTATTAAGAAGTAATTACTTTGGCTTGTAAGGAAGTGCATACATATCATAAATAATAACTTATTTCAAATATGTTGTCGATGAAAATTGATTTCATACACATGAGAAAAGAAAATATATTTGTACTTGCATATATCGAGATGCATATTACACAACTATATATAATAAATATGTATGTATATTTACATATATATATGTCTATATATATGTACCTGTATATATATGTGTGTGTGTGTATATATATATATATATATATATATATATATATATATATATATATATATATGTGTGTGTGTGTATATATATGTATTTATTATAATTTTTACATACGGACAAAAACCACTTGCTCACTACAAAATGCATTCTTGTTTCGATGCGAATGCATTTTGTCCGTATGTAAAAATTATAATAAATAATTATTGCTTTACTCTTGGTATTAAACCCTCTTTTGAATTAAGGCTGTGAACATTAGAATTTATATTATTTTCGTTCTCATTACATTCGTATATATATATATATATATATATATATATATATATATATATATATATATATATTCGTATATATATATATATGTGTGTGCGTGTATATATGTATATTTATAAGATTTAAGATTTAACAAACAGCAGATATTTTTATATATAGTGCTCAATATTAAAAATATTAAAATAATATTAAAAATACAGCGTTAATGCTATTATACGAAAAGATTAATTAATTTTTAAATAAAAATTTATAGTGATAAAACTGAAATTTACATGTTAAGTAATCTTTACATACAATATTGTGTGTGTGTGCATATATATATATATATATATATATATATATATATATATATATATATGTATGTGTGTATGTGTATGAGATAATTATATAAAAATGTAGATAGATAGATAGATAGAGAGAGAGAAGATTAATATAATTATTCCGAAAATCTGACCAAACAAATATTAGATTGTTTAAAATCTCTGCTTGGTCGAGACGCAAACTTCCAGCATCAATCGTACATATATATGCATGCGGATATAGAGATATAAACACCTAATTATGCATAGATATATGCGTATAAATGCAAATGTGTGTATTTATATTGCTTTCATCTCAATGGTAAGAAAGCTTACAAAGTCGTACAATGTTCCTAATATTTATTCAATTGAGAGTTGTCGTCACCATCATCGGTTTCATTTGTAACAAAACATTGAGGCTTTCCTACCGCCCCTTTCAACACTCCTCCCTCTTCTATTGGATGCGAGTAGAGGCCCAAACCTTGTTTCGTGTTTAGGAAGGGGTTCCCGGATCTCTTTCTCTCTCTCACTGGCCTCTGTACTGGTGTCGCTGTGTTCGTCCCATGATGCGCGCAGTCTGTGGCATTGCCTGTTCATTCTGAGGGTACACGGTTGACAGTTACCTGGTTGCTGTTTCCGACTGGTAGTTAGGAGCCCTAACTCTTGCGTAGCGTCTTGAGCGGCCGCTCTGATCAACAGTTGCATAATATCGGGGTGTCTGTAGTGCCATGTCGCGCATGGATAGGTGTCCCTGCAGTCATTTCCAGTGGGCAACCCTGAGGCCACATTATGAATCTTGCTGTGCCAATCCCCCTCTCTGTTCGCGTCATGGGTATCAACCGTCGGCTTCCTTTAACTCAGGCCTTCTCCCTCTTTCCAAAACCAATTACCAACATGAATAACAAAAAACTGAAATACAAACCTAAACCAGCCTTCCAAAAATCACCCAAACCTCTAAATATCTCCTTCTCTAACATCCGCGGCATTAGAACCAACTTCTGCAGCGTTGAGTCTTTCCTCATAGCTAAGTGCCCGGATATACTCGCCCTGTGTGAGACCAATCTTGACTCCTCTATCCCTTCCTCCGATCTCTCGATCCCTGGATACCTCCCACTCCTCAGAAAAGACTCTCTAACCCACATGCATGGCCTGGGTGTCTACGTCAAGGACCATCTCCCTCTGGCTAGAGAGACCTCTTTCGAATCGCCGGATCATTCCTACTTATGTCTCCGCCTATCTCTTCTCAATGCTGTAAGCTATCTTTTCTTCCTCTACCGTTCTCCATCCTCTCAGGACTGCGGGATACTCGATGTCATTTCTGACAGCGTTGATAAGGCCCTCTCTGTCCATCCGTCCGCTCACATATTTGTGTTTGGTGATTTCAACGCCCATCACAACCAGTGGCTACAGAACGCTACCACTGACCTCGCTGGCGTTCATACTCTTAACTTTTCAATCTCTCAATCCCTCACCCAGATAATCGATTTCCCCACGCGTTTTTCCTACAATCGTGACTGTAAGCCCTCACTCCTCGACCTGTGTTTTACCTCCATCCCTGAGTCGTGTAGTGCCACGCAGCTCTGTCCTATCGGTAACTCCGATCATGCTGTCGTGTCTGTTAGTATCTCCTTCAGCCCCACCCCCTGCAAAGAACCTCCTACCACCAGAACCACTTTCTGCTACCAACGGGCTGACTGGGACTCGTTTCGGGACTTCCTCCGCGATGTACCCTGGGATGCTGTATTTAAGCTCCCCACTCATGAGTGTGCTTCTGAATTCTCCTCCTGGATCAAAGCCGGTATCGAAGCTTTCATCCCCTCCAGGAAATTCAAGGTCAAACCGCGCTCCTCCCCCTGGTTCACAGCTGCTTGCTCAGCCGCCATTGCCCATAGGAACCACTTCTTCCACCGTTTTCGTAGTGACATGTCCGACTTCAACAGACGTCTATTTACCTCTGCACGCAATGAGTGTAAGCGTACCCTCGACAATGCCAAGGCAATATTTGCAGCTCGGATGAAGGAACGTATTGCATCCCGCAAATTTGGCTCCAAGGACTATTGGCGCCTCTGCAAGAGCGTTCTGAATAGTAACAAACCATCCATTCCTCCACTGTTCAATCAGTTTGAGGTCCTGACCACCTCTGCCGACAAGGCCGAATGCTTCGCTCGAAAGTTTTCTTCCAATTCTATGCTTGACTCCTCTGGGGTACCCTTGCCCGACTTCCCTCCCAGAACTGAGGCCCTACTGGATGGCTTGCACATAACCCCGTCGTCGGTACTGGGCATTATTTCTAACTTAGATCTCCACAAGGCTACCGGCGGTGACGGAATACCAGCCATTGTCCTGAAGAAATGCGCACCTGAACTGGCACCTGCCCTCTCTAAATTGTACAACCGCTACCTCAAGGACTCCTGTTTTCCTGACTGCTGGAAGTCCTCTACCATTGTTCCTGTCTTTAAGAACTCTGGCGACCCCTCCAACCCTTCTAATTACCGTCCTATCAGTCTCCTTCCCATCTTCGGCAAAGTCTTCGAGGCCATTATCAACGCCGAAGTGATTACTCACCTGATATCCCATCATCTGCTCTCAGACAAGCAGTATGGTTTCCGCTTTGCCCGGTCTACTGCCGATGTGCTTACGGCCATCACTGAATTTGTCTACCAAGCTATCCATAGTAACGGCGAAGCCCGTGCCGTGGCCCTTGACATCTCCAAGGCATTCGATAGGGTTTGGCATGCCGGCCTCCTTCGCAAGCTCCAGGGTTATGGTATCACAGGTCGATTGTTTGACCTAATTCAATCGTTCCTATCAAACCGGGATTTGAAGGTTGTTCTCAGTAGATCCTTCTCCAACTCCTATCCCACTACTGCTGGTGTTCCTCAAGGCTCCATCCTTGGCCCTACTCTGTTCCTCATATTTATAAATGACCTTCCAGACGCCATAGACTCCCAAGTCGGTATCTACGCTGACGACACTACTATTTACTCCTGCCTCAAGCACAAATCTACTGAGGCGGACAAAATTAACCTGGCAGCTCAAATTGAAAAGGACCTCC
>OZ038499.1:72209399-72224399 GCA_964036315.1 Acanthosepion esculentum | reverse complement strand
TGTAATCCTTGACAAAAAAGTGATCTAAATTTTGGTTTGAAATGTTTAATGTATAATGCATGTACTAATTGAGTGATATGAAAGATTTGTATTAATAGCATTGAAAAGGAATCAGATTATATTGCAAAATAAGTAACTTTGTTGAAAATCAATGTTTTTGCAACATTATGCTACGAAATTACTGAAGTCCATATATAACATTTCATTCACATGCAGCAGCAAACTCCGAATCCAAAACAAAACAGGACCTTCTGCACGCCTTCATGTACGCGTATTCAGTTATGTTTATTTTATATATATATATATATATATATATATATATATATATATATATATATATATATATATATATACATATACACAAACACACACACACACATATATATACAAAACACACACACACACATAGATATATATACAAACACACACACATATATATATATATTCAAACACACACAAATATATACATATATATACAAACACACACATATATATATATACAAACACACACACACATATATATATACTTAACATATATATATACATACAAACATATATATATATATATATATATATATATATATATATATACAAAAATGTATATATATATACAAACATATATATATATATATATATATATACAAACATATATATATATATACAAATATATATATATACATATATATATATATACATATATACAAACATATATATATATATACAAAAATATATATATATATACATATATATATATATATATATATATACATATATACATATATATATATACAAACATGTATATATATATATACAAACATATATATATATATATATATATATATATCTTCAAACATTTTTGTTGAATAGTCAAACTTTATAAGTCAAATTTAATTAAAGTAGCTTGTTACAATATATATATTTGTATTTATGCAGTAAATTTTCTTTAAGGATATTCAAGTTAACCCAAAAAGTTCTGTCCGTTTTTTGATTAGTCATTGAATGAAGTTGAAATATATACGAAATGCGTGTAGCAATTGTTTTCAAATTCGGACAACCGAAAGTAGGATCATCAGACGTTATAACCGCGCACCGTGCCCGGCCATCAGTTATAAGCCGGACAGCTGTGAGAAGGATGGAAGTGTCCAGAGATCTCGTTCGGGGCTGTTTGCTTTACGACTTCGAAGCGGGCTTATCAGCAGCTGCATCGTCGCCGCATATGTCAAGCGTTTGGTGATAGTGCTGTAGATGAACCTACTGCAAGTCGGGAGATTTGTCTATCCATGATGAGCCTCGCAGTGGACGAGCACAGGTCTTGAATGACGGCGTCCCGAAGGCGGCCATTGAAGAGGACAGTAGTCTAATGTGTGATGAACTTGCAAGACAGTTCAACGTTTCCGATGAAACAGTTAGACTTCACCTGCACCGCCTAGGTAAGACGTACAAACTGAGCAAGTGGGTTTCGCAAACGCTGGTGGAGGTCCACAAGGGACAACGAGTGGCAGCCTGCGTATCGCTGCTTTCTCGCTACCGTACCGCATCCTAATTCAATCGAGTGCTTACCAGTGATGAATAGTGGGTTCTGTACGAAACTCCCAAGCGTTCCAGACATTGGTTGTCTCCTCAGAATGCTGTCCCTCACACTGCAAGGCCGCCTATGCACCCACGCAAGATTATGCTTTGTGTCTGGTGGACAGGTCATCAAGTGGTTCATTATGAACTGCTATCAACGGGCCAAACGGTCACTGGAGACCTATACTCGCAGCAATTGAAATGTGTGCAACAGGCATTGCGCCAGAAGGAGCCAGCACTGGTGAATCGCAAAGGTGTGCTTTTCCTCCATGACAACGCCAGGCCGCATGTCGCGCGACTGGTCAGGGATACCATACAGCAACTTGGGTGGGAAACTTTGTGTCATCCACCTTATTCACCTGACCTTGCGCCATCCGATTACCACCTCTTCCACTCCCTGGATAATCATCTTCGTGGGAAATCCTTCACTAATGAAGCAGACTTGCGCAAAACCCCCACGGAGTTCTTTGCGTCAAAACCCCACGAGTTCTACCGCAAGGGCATTGAACAGCTGGAGACACGTTGGCAGCAGGTGCTGGATGCCGATGGTGTTTACTTCGAAGACTAAATATAAGTTACACATACTGTGAAGCGTTTTCTTTTTTTCCTTTAAAAACGGACATAACTTTTTTGGTTACCTTGTATATATATTCCCTATCTATTTAGGCAGCAATGTTCGTTCTCTCTCTCTCTCTCTCTCTTTTTTTTTACATATATATATATATATATAATGTGTGTGTGTGTGTGTATGTGTAAGTGTTTATGTGTATATACGCGTGTATGCCTGTAAACATAAGAGTACTGAAAATTTTGTCATATTCCAAAAATTGTTAAATTGTTATGTTCATTGAAATAATGATTTTGTGAGGTAGACTTAGATTTTTCAGCACCCCTCTTTATATATCGGATAAACTATAGCGTCAGGGTGTCAATGTTGGTCTGTGTGAAAGAAATAAGAAAAAGGAAATTTACGCTTAAGAAAATAGTTTCAGTTTTATTAAAACTATTAGAAAAGGCTAAAAATTTGCCTAATACAGTGTAACCCGGATATAAGAGATATTTTCTTTGGTCCCAAATTAGAGCCTGTGTTAATGTATATATAATAGACCAAACCCGGATATAAGAGACTTCTTCTCCGGTCCCGACAACTCTCTTATATCCGGGTTAAACTGTATATTATTTGATGACTAATTCAAAACTAGTTTACCGACTTTCTTCAGGTTTTGTGTCGGAGAGAATAATCTTCAATATTTATTTTTACATTGTCATATCAATGTTTACTAGTTTATCATTGATGAAGTGGAAATTTAAAAAATAAAATTAACGAATGCGGCATACATTTGATGAAAGCCAAGAGCTTCCTAGCTGAAACGTTAAGATTAAAACAACAAAAATTAGGATAATAATTTTAATAATTTTATCGAATAACAGGTGTCTTAGCAGGAAATAATTATCCGTAAGATAGATAGATATATAAAGAGAGAGAAAGAGAGAGAGAGAGAGAGAGAGAGAGAGAGCGAGAGAGATTTGGTAGGCCAGTAGATGACCCAGTCGGAGAAACTATTTTTTGCTGCAAGATGTTTATTTTGTAACTCGAAGATAGCACGTGTTTTTATATGTGGTCGATTTCTCTATTCACCCACGTGAGTGTATGCAGTCATCAACTACACACAGCAAACGCAAACATTTCTGTCATTCATTGAAGAGATTTTATTCGTTTTTCCTTTTTTGGTGGAATCCAACGTACATTCTTACAAGTCGACTGAATGTAACTCCGAGAAACATTTCATTTTTCAAAACCTTCACAGGATGATGCGAATAAACATTGAAATAGTAACAGAATCAACGACAATTTTTATCTCTCTTTCAAATAATTTTACGAAAAGTATATTTTGGAGCTATTCTATTAATATCTCAATACTCGAGCAATAACTAGCATAATAGTTGTTGTACAATACAAACTACTAATTTTATCTTCAATTTTTAATCGGTACCCTGTTATCGTGGCCTTGTGTCGGATTAGGCTAATCTTGATTAAATAGCTGTCGAGCAATAGCAAACATTTTAATGTTACAATCCTTACTAGACACCCAACTATCATGGCCTTGTAACAAGCATAATAGCTGTTTACATAGATATTTACTTTTAACGCAAGGGAGGAAATATGTTGTATCAATCTTCTAAGTAGAAAATTCTACCTACTATGAAAATTGGCACCCGAAATGTTGATTTTTATCTAGGGTCTGACGCTAACCATTGACGGTAATTTTAAATACACGCTTACTCCTATAATAGACCGTACACACGTGTGTTTACGTATGCAAACGCGATTGTAACGAGCTTAATTCTTTATTATATTTACTTATGGCATAAAACTAGATAACAAGATGGGGAAGTAGAAAGAAAGATTGTGCTATGACAATCTGCCAAATGAAAAGTGTCTTACCTGCCTTGAAAATTCAAACTTTTACCTTAACGCGAAAGTTTAATATATGAAAATGTCAAACTGAAGCATTGTCAATATTCGGATTTAGTTATTTGTAAGTGGACATTGTTGCTTTGCTTTTATCACAGTGTCAACCAATTGACGATAAATCGCTTAAACCAATCCATATTTACGACTGAATGAAAACATTTACCATAGGATAGAGATTCGCAAGCTATTGATAGTAAGTTCATTCCTTAGCAGAATCTGAGGATCTTCATGAATCTGACTTCGTCCCACAAATATCAGGTTCTCCTTTCCGCCATGTAAAACAGACATAAACATATGGACAGACACACACACACACGCTTAGAGCATGAGTTAGAAAGATAGTCTTGCAGGCTATTGGGTGTAAGTTCTATTCTCACTGGTCTGGCCCTGTACTAGGCGTCGTTAACCCCCCCCCCCAAAAAAAACGCATAAAACTCCTAAGCACATGTGCGTGTGTATTTTCATGTAGGTAAGATATCTGTATCTTTTTCATAGACGTACAGTACAACAACATATCATTTCGTAGTGGTTAATGTCATTTCCACATAAATCCAAACAAATATCGCAAAGCGAGCAGGGGTGCAACACAGTCTTACTACCCACGCCTGGCCCTATGCTACATTAATCTAAGATTAACATATATAAGAATTTGCGGCGTGTGTTTGCCTATATCTTTGCACATTTATAAACATTGTATTACTGTAACGAAACGTAACTTGATCATATGCAATTTACAAACACATGGACAAATATACGTCATACTTTTATTTTACTGACATGTAAAGAGCATTTTTCCAATCACATAAAACAGACACAGAAATTAAGGTAGAAACTTAATTAAATTATGTAGCATTTAAAACTTCTTCCTGAATAGGTAATTCAATAAACGTAAAAGCTTAAATAATTTTGGTTAAGCATATAGCCATGTAATGGGACACCCAATGCGATACTGACTTGTAAAAATAACAAGTAAATCAATTTAATATTTTCATAAAAAATTGTGAAATTAATTAGATATTTCGATTAAATACGTTAACCCTACAGTACAAAAGAAAAAAAAAGAAGATAATATCAAATTATGCATAAAGAAACCTGCAATAAGTATATCTCTAGTCTAGTTTTTGTTAACTTACATTACAGAAAATTGAATTCTATTATTTTCTGTTAGATTCGGTCATAACGTTAATACCAGATTGTCCGAATCTTTTGAGTGTTCGGTCCATTTCTCTCCTGAGTGTGGACTGTGGACACTCTAGTTTCGGCCACTTTTCATTATTTTAATAATACTTTATTTCCCTATTTAAACACGCAAACATTAAACAATTACAGGGAGAAGTATTTATTGTACTCAGACCGCAATCACGAAAATTTCCGTCATCCGCAACTGATGTAGTACTCGCAATAATTCACCTGGTAAAGGTAGAATTCAATTTATGCTAACGACAAATCAGATTAATCTTTCTAGTTCTTTCATACAGTGCTGATTAGAGGATGTTGTTTTTACTGGATACCCGAACATTATAAATCTCTGACAAACTAAGATAATTTGCATGAAAGCTCATATAACTATATGGGGAAATAACAATAATTCATTACCGATATCCATATGGATGAACTATCAGCATCCCCAGCAGAACGAGGAACCCAACTTTCAATTTCACAAGTGAATTCTGTTTTTCAAAAATTATCTACAAGATTTGGACATGTTGACTGACCACAGGGAGACCAATACCAATTGCCATGTGTTCTGTTAAGGTTCCAAGGCTTTCTTGTAAAGGAAGCAGACATACTATAAGATCGGCTTGGGATCTCTGTTATGTAAACAAAATGCACAATTTCTCTTAGAGTTAGACAAAGAAAACAATTTTTGACATTCTTGGTTTTATATTGGATAATGCATTTTCATTACAGATTTTAACAAATTTTTAAGCCACAACAAAAATAATTTCACTTTTCAATTCAATGTCATGATTCGCATGACATAAAAATGGATTCTTTTTTTAAATTATTATATTAATATTACATTTTTGTAACAAGTCCATGGATTTATTTATTATTATTAGTAGTAGTAGTAGTCGTCTGTCTTTAAACTGAAACTGACTTCATTTGACTTCCATTCATTGTGTATAGCAATGTTCAATATTTGATTGACTAATTTCATATCCTGATAAAAATGATGTGATTGTCCACTAAAAGATCTTGCAAAACAAAACTGAAGAAAATTACTTGAAATCTTACCAAAGGATTAAGAATAAGATCAACATTTATATCACAATCTTCAATTTTTGCAAAAATTAATATTTTACACGTTTTATTTATTCTTTTTAAAGACAAAAGATTCATTTGCTTACCCAGAATATGAGACCATGTAAAAAACAAAACACACACAAAATATGTATAAAAATAAGAGAACACGTGTATATATGACAGCAATATTTTTACTTTATCAGATTATGTACAATTGTCTTCGATGTAATTCGTAATTAGCCAAAAATATAGTTTTTGTTCTGTTCCCAGTAATCAGTCTTTAATTGAACAAGCTTAAACATTTTTTTCTTTTTCTCACTGATAAGATTCAGTTCAAATATGCTCACAAATATTCAAATATGGTTTTTAATCAAAGAGGGTAAGTGGTTCTATTATTTTCTTAATGTGAAGGGTTGGGAGGGTTATTACTCTCACGAATAAATTAAACTTCTTGTCTATTTTTGTCAACACGGTTTTTCTTGCTTATTTCATTCATACTCAAAATTTAATTCTCGCTTTCATAAATCCATTCATTTTCTTTCGTTCATTTTTTCTTGACTATACGACCATAATACTCTCTAAAATAAAATATCATTTGTACATCTTCCCCTCTCGAACCCACACCCCAAATATAGATACTGGTTACTGAGTGAATTTAAACCCCACTAAAGATTTTTGTTAATTATAAATTTTCTTTAGTATTAAAAAAGCAACTCCTGCCCAGTTTTTGCTTCTGTAAATTTTATTCTGTCTAAAACGGTTTCACATTTTTTTCTTTTCTACATTCGCTGTTCATTTTTTCTAACTTTTACTCACACACACTTACACCCGTTCAATACAGATTTAGAGTGAAAAAAAAGTCAAAAGTATTCATAATATAAAATACAACTATAATTTACAGTACAAATTTTGAATGCAAAATCAGAAAAGAAATCCGTGAAATATACATATTAACAGATCATATACCTTAAAAAAAAAAAATGAAAGAAAGAAAGAAAAAACTTATTTTTCTGATTTTCCTTCTCCTTCAACTTACTTTAATATTTGCTTTCGGACTTCGTGTATTTATTTTTTTCATCATGGTCCACCGACATCACGAATTTTGCAAAAACACAAAAATGTCTTTCTATCCCTCTTTTTTATTATTTTTTTTATTTTTTTTTAATATTTTGCTCTTTATAATATAAAACAAAAAATTCCAAAAACGAAAAAAAAAAAAAAAAAAGAATGGAAAAAAATGAAACAAGCTGGAATCAGTTTCAATTTTCGCATCATTTTTATAGTTCGGTTTTCAAAACCGTTTCTGTTGATAGTTTTTATAATGTTCATTATCCTGTAAAAAATGAAATGTTCGCTTTTTTGTATTCGTTTCGTTTTTCTTTTCTTTCTTTTTTAGTTTTTCATTTTTCTTGAGAGAATTTTTTTCTTCTATTTCATTTTTAGTTCAGCATGTTTTTTTTTTTATTATTCTTTTTCCACTACCTTTTTAATATAAAAAGTTGAATCAGTTTTTTATTATCATTTCTTCGTTTCGTATTTTATTTTTCAGTTTCTTTTTCCATTCGGAATTTCAAATTTTGTATTCATTCCATTTACAAAAACAAAGTGTTAATATGAAAATAAAGGCTCGATTCTCTCCGAGCAGCTAATAATAGTTTCTCTATTTATTTTACATATAGTCTTCTGTCGAAATATCATCATTGTTTATGTAAGGCTTGGAATAAGTTTTGTGGTGAGGGGTTGTCAAGCAAATAAAATTTGTCGTTTTTTTCATATCAATATATTCTAATTGGAAGGGTGACATTGGTATGGGTTTTCCTTACTCTCTCATTTAAAAAAAATAATTAAAAAAAAACATACGTAAAAAAATTTAAAAACATAACTACAGTAATAGCAACAATAAAATATTCTCAGAAAATATCCTAGTAAAAACTGAAAGATAATTGCCTTTTCTCGATTCTCTCTCTTAAATTTGCATTTTTTTTTTAAATATATATACAAAACAATTGCTTTACAAAAAAAGTTAATTTGTTATAAACAAAAACGAATTGAAAAATTTTTGGTCCAGTGTTGTGTTTTTTGTTGCTATTGTTGTTGTTATTTTTTAATCAGTCCCGAAAAAACAAAAAACAAAAGGAAAATCTTAAAAATGTATTATTTTTTTTAACTAGCAGAAGTTGTAAACTTTAACAGCATACAACAATAAAAACGGACATAATACGAGTTACTAGAACTATCCATGAGACTATTATTCACTAAACCAAAATTTTGCGATGGGGACCCAACAAAGTGAAAATTTTACGTATAGGCCAACAAGAACTTGCTTAAGGTTACGCTGCCTGATGACACGATCGAACATTTTTGGTAGTAACTAAATTCGAAATAAAAAAAAGAACCATAAATACGCATGATTACAATGACAAAATTTCAAACTGAATTTAGTTTGCAAAGAAGATGACGAGGCTGGCGAATAAATGCACTCGAATGAATGGTTGCGTGTGTGCCTAAACTTAAAGTTTAAATGAGAAAACGGAAACAAAAAGAAAATTCAAGTTTTCTTATACAGACTTGTGTTACGATGAGAACCCCCGACCCCATCAGTACTGCTATCAATCCACAGATGATATGTATGTAAAAAAAGATAAGAATTACATAATCGTGTTCGTATGTGTGCGTAAATGTAAGTACTGAAAAAAAAAATTACACTTCTTATCTATCTTGTGCCTGTCTATATATGTATCTATCTATTCTTTGATTTTATACTGTATCAGATCGGTCCATACACACTGGATCACACACGCATGTCGAGGAAAACTATTCAAGGAAGACATAAGGTTTGTTTTTTTTCTATAGAACAGTTAAATAAACTCAAAATTAAAAAAAAGGTTAACTGTCAAAATTCAAATAAGTATACATATGCGCACGTGATGTACAGAATACGTAATCCCACATTTGTTTTTGTTAAAAAAGAGAGATACAATATTACAACGAATATTTTGGTTGTATTGTATGCAAGAAATTTCACTGGTATGTACAAGCCTTCACACCGGTACATACATCGATTACATTAAGTTTTTTTGGCGGGGTGGGGTAATGAATGCAAAGGTGTGTTTGTTTCTTTTAGTTTGACGGAGAAGGGTTTTTGAAGAACGTGTGTATTGGTTTAGATCATCATCGTCATCATCATAATTAACAAAGAGTTGAGAAGGAAGGATCAGAGATTTTAAAAGAAAATTTCTCACGAAAACTGATCCTTTTTGAGGTACTTTCTCAGAACAGCCTTCAAGGAAATCATAAATAACTGGACTGTAACAGCCAATGATATTATTAAAAGAAAAAAAAAATTTCGCCAAGTTACGTGTAATTCGTTTCATTTCACATATGCGAAATTTTCACAGCATTTTCGTTCGAGAATTTGAATTAAATTTAAACAATTTCAATAATTTACAAGTAAATTGTACAAGGGTGGGGGAGATGGAAAAACAGAACAGGAATAATATGCGACCCCATAGCAAACAAAAATTCAGAATAAATAAATAGTGATAGATAAATAAATAGACAGGTAGATAGATAAGACTATATGATTCTGTACATGGCAGTGATAAGGTTTATTTGTTTTCTTGCTCTGTGAAAGATTTATCATTTATAATAAAAATAATGGTATTAATAACAATGCTTTTCGGTGTTTGTGAAAAATTAATTTTCATCGTGTGTCCAGGTCATATGTCTAGGCAAGCACATAAAAATATGTATTTATTTATTTTATTATTTATGTTGCACATCGCGTCACCCACCCAGATATCAAAACATTTTTTTAAATTTAGAAGAAAAATAACTCACTAATACACCTTTGGGGCAATGTAAGCACGCACGCACACACACACACACACACACACACACACACACGCGCGCGCACACACACGCACACACACACACACACACACACACACACTACTGCTAGTCTCACTTGTGAGTGTGCGTGTGTGTGTGTCTGTGTTTTAAATTTACCTACAGATCTAGAAACGCAAGATAAAAATAAATGATAGTTATAATAAGTATGAAAATGTAAATGTTTCCCACTCGCAGCATATATCAGCATGTTTATAGGTTATTTTTGTTTCGATAAAAGAAAGAACTTACACAGGCATTCTTACATGACTGTTTATGTTCATCTCCGAATTTTCTGTGTGTGTCTATATGTGTGTGTCTGTTTCTCTTGATTTTAACAAATAAGAGGTGTGATGCCTGTCTCCAGCCAGTCCGATTCAATCATTTCTGTTACTTCCGGTGTTGAATAGTCGGGAAACTCGAAATGCGAGCCATTGGAATTGACCTGACTCTGAACGTCCAAATTGAAGTCAGCGTCAGCCAGTTTGCTTAGATCGAGGTTACCTAACTCCAGCTGCCAGTTGCTGGGCAGTTGCAGCACATCGGTTAGGTTATCTAAATCAGCCAGAGGTGCATTGTCTACCTGATGGTCAGCTACAACTACAGGGTGATTCGTAGTCAACTGCGTCGTTGTCGTCGTCGTCGTCGTCGTGCCGGCTGTGGTCAGCGGCAAAGTAATTTGCTGATGGAAAACTTTACCTTCAACTGCACTAATTCCGACCAAACTGCTGGCACCAGAGCCGACTGTGATACCGCCGACTATATTCGAGGCCCCGACGATACCAGCGCCGGCCCCACCGACAGGTAAACCCTGAATCACTTTATACGTGGTCTGTTCTTGTGGAGAAGCGGCTGGAGTTTCGAAAACCTCCTCTGGGTAGAAACTCACCGTCTCTGGTGTTGAAGGTGTATAAATGGAAGGACTGGACGGAACCTTAGCCGGTGGGGTCAGTTGGCTGGCGGGTACGGCCACACTCTTACTAGCCTTGATACTCTCTTTAAATTTCTTATCAATGGTCAGTTTTAATTTCAGCCTATTGGCTGTATTGACAGAGTTCGTGTTTAGTGTAGAAGATTTGACGATGCCATTGTTTGCGGTTCCGCCTAATTTTTGTTTTGCTTTTTCTCCTTTTTGACTTTTACATGAAATCTTCGATGCTTTGACACCTGCTCCTCCACTGCTGGTGCCATCGCTTTTCCCGCCGCCGGCTTTAGCCTTCTTCCGTGGTCGGTATTTATAATCCGGGTATTCCTGCATGTGTAGTAGCCGAAGACGCTCGGCTTCGTCAACGAAAGGTTTGCGGTCGATTTCATTCAGTAATTTCCACTCACGACCTAACCGTTTGCTAATTTCGGCATTGTGCATATCAGGTTGCACTTCAGAAATCTTTCGCCGTTCGATCTGTGACCAGACCATGAAGGCATTCATCGGCCTTTTGACGTGGTTCGATGATTTCTTGCAGTTTGTGGCGTCGGTGTAAGGCGTATGCGAACTCGGGTCTACGAGTTGCGAACCAAAAAGTAATGAAGCGGCCACCGTTGCACTCGCGCTTGTTATAATGGAGGTATTTTGAGGAACCATGGTTTATCGTACTTTAAGTGACTAACGGATTTGAAAGTTTAGTTAGTTAACCGAAAACCGTTGGTAGTAATGAGGTGGAAAAGGGTACTTGATTTTCACGTGACTTGCGGTGGGAGGAAGACAGTCCTAGTTCGTGATGTAAATAGTCATACGACAATGATATAAAAACACATTGATTTCTCTTTTAATAACATCAATTCTTTCTTCCTCTTATTTTGGAGTTAAAAAGCTAATTTAAAATAATCCATAATATAGAATCTTGCTATTATTTTGGCTTTATGAATGTCCACGCCGTGCTTTGATCGGACGAATAAAAATTAATCTTAGAATCTGTATATAAATATAATAGACACTTATATTGTTTTTTTTTTAATATTTAAAATAAAGTGGCAGTAATCGTTAAGATTTTTATAATGTTTTAGAGACACTTTTTAAAGAAAAAAGTTTAAAATAAAATATTTTTGTTGAAGAAAAAAGAATTAGAAATATACCAAAAGATTTTTTTTGTATAAACCCCTCCTTATGTTGCGTGCAGAATAGGTGTTGATTTTTTTCTTTTCTTCTTTAAAAGGGTAAAAGTTTCCGAATTAATGTTAAGTGTTGTAAATCCACTGTTTTTTGTGAGCCCCGCGTGGGTACATACGAGATGTATCAGTTAGTGGAATGTAAGGCTTTAGTCAGGCACGCTCCTACTTAGTAAACGACAGCACTGCAATAAATGTAACAGTGCTTCCCGTCTGGTGCGAGGATATTTCGTATAAGTGTCACAGTCTGCCTTACCCCTAAATCCGACTTCTCTCTCTCTTTTCTCTCTCTCTCTCGGGTTAAGTAGCGTGCTTTTACTTCCCAACTTTTTTTAGCTGTTGTCGCTTATCGAAAGGGGTAAATCTATCAGTTTCCTTTTGTCCCAGTATAAGCGTATAAATATAAAAATAAATAATAAATCTACGAATATATATCCTTAGTTGAAAGATGTGTATACATGTATATATATATGTATATATATATATATATATATATATGTATATATATAAATCTAAATTTATATAGACATATATATATATGCACACACACACACGCGTGCACGAGCAAATACGTACGTACAGGTACGTACACGCTCTAGATGTTTGTCTTTCTCTTCTTTTCACGCACTCACGGCGAATTCAGATTTACTTTAAGGTACGTAATTAAACGCATAGGCACAGCGACATACACACATGCGTGCGTTTATACATAGGGACGTAAACAGACAGTCTTTTTTGTTGTTTTTTTCGAAGAGTAGTGTTTTTTCTATTTTTTAACTTTAGGAAAAATGTATCTGTCTAATATTTATATATATATCAAAATTGTGCGTATGTATGTGTATATCTGTATGTGTGGTATAACGTTGTTTTATGAAAGGTAACGAGAACTTGTGCTTGTGTTTATGTGTGTGTAGTTGTGTGATCACTTTCAGTGACAGATTGCGAATGCGATTGTAAGGTATCCTTCGTTTGAAACAGTAGATCCGCCGCGATGTCAACCTTTCTCAAGTGAATGGTTTTTTCATGTCTTTTTCAAGTTTTCACATATTTTAAACACATTTTAAAAATCCTTTTTCTCCACCAGTTTAAGATAAATCCATGCTTTGGTTGGGAGACAGGTAGGAAGGGCTGATATTACTTCTTTTTTTTCCGTTCCTTAAGTTTTTGTTAGACGAACAACTTTCCTAGTACAGTTACTAAAGAAAGTACAAACACATTAAAATTGTGTACATTGAAAAAAATGCGAAGGAATTTATATAAAAAATTGTCATTGAGATTATGCGCTGATCGTGTAGACTGAGACAGAAATAAGATTATATATATATATATATATATATATATATATATATATGCTATTTTTGTAGCTATATTCTTTTTCTATCTCTCTTGTGCGCAGCTATATATATATATATATATATGTGTGTGTGTGTGTGTGTGTGTGTGTGTATTTATCTATCACAAATTGTATTAATTGTAGATATGAGATTGTTTAAAATGTTTTTGCTTGATTCCTGAGATTTTGTAGCCGTTCGATATATATATATATATATATATGTATGTATATATATATATGCATGTATATATATATATATATATATATATATATATATACATATATATATATTTATCTTTTTTTCCGTTTTACTTTTCCTTTGTACAGTATCAGTCCAGAGTTTTAACGCAAGCCTTCTTGCGAAGGTTTTCGTGCTGCGTTGGCTCTCATTCGTGTTTGCTACTCGACATGAGTCCGTGACTACTGGCTTAGCCTTCGTTTTCAGACGAGTTTTAAAATCGCCATCAGTAAATGATACCGGCTGTCAATTTCCGCTCATTTCTCGTTGGCTGAATCTGCAGCCGTGGGCGGGGCTAAACCGCATGCATACAAGCCACGCCTACTGCTTTGTCCACATTGGCCAAATGAAAACATAAACAAACCATTTCTTTCTTTTTTTTCATTCACTCACTCCTCTTTCTTTTTCTCTGCCTCACGAACCTTCTCTCCATTTTTATTCATTTGGTCCAATTATTATTATTATTATTATTATTATTATTATTATTATTATTATTAAAACAACTTTCTCTTCGTTTTGGAAGCAAAAGAACGTCGAGTGTCACAGAAAAGGAAGTGTGAGCAAAACCGGATTGAAGTTTGGCACGCTTCTCACTGAAATTTGAGTGTGCCACCAAATATCGTCATCTTTTATTTATATATTATTTTGGTAACGAAGTATTTAATTTAATTTTTTTGTTTGTTTTATTTCAAAGGTAAATTTGTTTTTTAATTTTTTTTCTGAATGTACCGTTTTAGAATATACTACAGTCTTTCAAGTTAATCATGACAATCGTCAAATTTTATTTTAGTTCACCATCATCATCATCATCATCGTCATCATCATCATCATCATCGAAACGGTCGGGATTATGTTGTCATCAAGTTGAAATTAGACTGAAAATATCGTTTTTTCATGAGTTTCATTTTTTTTATTTGTTGCAAAAAATGGCAAGACATAAAGTCTTGCCATATTTTGTATTTTTCATCAAACTACAGCATCCCCTACCTGCTTTACATGTCATCCCCACAACAACAAAATAGCCAGATGACAACATTCAATCTTCTAAAAATTCATAGACGTCACAAATTTAAACTTGAAAAGATTTGTGTACATTTGTGAAAGCGACTCCTCTTCATCTTGGTATTATACAACATCGTACTG
>OZ038499.1:72166899-72201899 GCA_964036315.1 Acanthosepion esculentum | reverse complement strand
GCTTCCGTTGATACTTTCATCAAATGTGACTCCGGAGTCTGAAATATTTTTGTGGATGAAACATCATGATCTCTAACCGAAAGCGAATTAACGAATCGGATACAACTTGGCTTTGGTTTTTTAGAGCTTGGTCATCTGTATTTTCTTTATGTATTTATTTTTTGACAGGCATCATGGCGGAAGAAAATACGCATGCAAACATGGCCTAAACGTGGGCAACGAATCGCTTACGTCGTTTTTCTTCACATCAGATTTCATAGACGAACCTAAACCTAAACATGTAATGGCGACTTTAAACATTGACACGAATCAAAGGGTTTTTACATTATCTTCGCAGACATGAATTGGCCTCTCTTCAGTACATAAAAACTTGTATCAAATATCCTAGTGAACTATCAGGACGATAGTCAACTCTAGTATCTGAAATTCTTTAGAGTTGACCCTCATTGATTTTCTGGGATCATCATCAATAATGTTTTGAATCTGTTGTATGAATTGCAGTATAGTATATTATAGTTTTTCTTTAATACAGTTGAATCATTCTTGCCAGAGACTTTCAAATTCATCCGAAATTTGTGTATAAAAGATATAAGATTTAAAAATTGACAATTTCTAAACCTGCTTTGGGGATCTGAAAGTAATAAAACACTTTAAATTAGTTTAAAAAGTGTAATACACTGATGTGTCTTCAAATACCCATCGCACTCTCTCGCTCTCATTCTCTCTCTCTCACACTCTCTCTGTATATATATATATATATATATATATATATATATATATATATATATATATATATATAGACAGATAGACAGACAGATAGATAGGATTAATGTGAGTAAAAGTTTGTTACTTAGCTGATTGATGTTACCTTCAGCATCCCGACTCCAGAGTTTCTTAGGCGGACCTGTTCGTTCACTCTTCAGGAGGTATCAGCAATTTATTATTTATATTTTTTAATTTTTTTTTTTTATCTACATTGGTTTAAGTTTTTTTTCTGTATTTTTTGTGTTTGTGCGCGTGTAGACATGCGCCCGTCTCTGCGGATGCGCGGTCGCTCGCGTGCGCCCGTCTGCGCGGATGTTTGTACGTGTAGGTTGTCGTGATCATTTGTCCTTTTCTTCCTTTTTTTTTCACTTTACACTCGCTCATTTAACTTTCTCTCTCTCTCTTTTTTTTTTTTTTTAATTTTTTCTCTTTTTTCCGACTGTTGCCGATTTTGTCGGGATTTGTTCTGACTGTAGACATATGACAGATTTTTATTTTGGGGCATTTTATTAGGTCATCCCATAAGTTCTGTCCGAATTTTAACTTTTTGTTAAAATGAACGAAATTTAAAGAGTATTTTATAATGTCTAATGGAGCTGAATATTATTTTTATGTTCAGATGCATTTAAACTGATCAAATTTTATTTCAGAGAACAATAAAAGTAAATTTTGTTTGATTAAAACCCTGCTAACATGGAAGTGCCCAAGAATCATTTGAGGCACATAATGCTTTATGAGTTCAAGAAAGGAAACTCAGCAGCCGAAGCGGCTAGAAACATTCACTCAGTTTATGGAGAGGAATGTGTGAATGAACTTGCAGAAGATGGTTTGCAAAATTCAGAGGTGGAGATTTCACCCTTGAAGATGAAGATCGAACCGGACGTCCAGTTGAGTTTGATGAAAAGCTTCTTGAAGCAGCCCTTGAAGAAAATCCTGCTTTATCAGTTGAGGAATTGTCAGTGGTCCTCAGTTCAAACCATACAACTGTTCATTGTCATCTTCAACAACTTGGAAAAGTTCCTAAACTTGGAAAATGGGTGCCTCATGAATTGTCTGAAAACAACCTCATATCCCGAGTTGACATCTGCTCTTCTCTCCATTCTCGCCAACTTGTTTCACCTTTTTTTGATAGACTTGTGACTGGCGACGAAAAATGGATCTTTTATCGAAATGTTAAGCGTCGTAGACAGTGGCTTGGTAAAGGGGAAGGACCCCAGCCACAGCCAAGAAAGGAACTTCATGGGCAAAAGGTTCTTCTTTCAATCTGGTGGGATTGCCAAGGAATAATCCACTTTGAATTCTTACCACCTAATGCAACAATTAATGCTCAAATATACTGTCAGCAATTAGAGCGTTTGAACCAAGCTTTGAGGAAAAAAAGACCTGCTCTAGTGAATCAAAAACGGGTGATGTTTCACCAGGACAATGCGCGACCACACACATCAAGTATCACGTCACAAAAGATCGAAGAACTTGGTTGGGAGAAAATTCCTCATCCACCTTATTCTCCCGACTTTGCTCCTTCAGACTACCATTTGTTTCGTAGCTTACAGAATCATTTGGAAGAAACAGCTTTTGTAACACCGGAAGAGGTTAAAACTGACATTTGTGAGTTCTTCAAATCAAAGCCAAAAGAATTTTACAGTAATGGAATTAGTAAGCTTGTTAATAGATGGAAGGAAGTCATAGATAATCAGGGAAAATACATTGTTGATTGAATCTGTAATTAAATGTAACATTTAGTCACTTGTTTTCTTTATTCAAAATTCGGACAGAACTTATGGGATGACCTGATAGTTGTTTTGCTAGGGAAGTTGTATTTCGCTTTTATGTGTGTCTGGAAGGGGTGGGTGACTGTGTACAGAGTGATAACAAAAGTGAACAGACACTTCTACTTTGAAATAAGTACATTTATTCATTGGTGTAAACAATCCGATGATATAAATTCAAATTGGATCGACTTGCTAATTAGCATGTTTTAAGGTTTTTGCTCTTTCGGGCCCTGAATTTATCAGATCAGCATCTTTTCTTGTAGGATATCCGACAATGTTGCACTGAAAACACGAAGCAAAATTCATTTTGTAGAATATTGTTTTTTAATCATATTCCACATTAGGTCAGACATGCTCAATAGAAATCATTGCATCTGGACAAGAGAGTCGCTTAATAATCTTTAAATATTATTTCTCGAGTTTTTCGGCTAAGTTCATTTCTCTTTGAAAACGATCTTGTTTTCCTTCTTATGACAGCCATTAGATTTTAGAATAATTTTTCGGGCAGAACTGATATGCAATTTCTGAATTCATATTACCAATTATATTCGATCCAACATGCTCATCTTGGCTGTTATACTCATGACGTTTCGGCCGTTGCACCCTTCAGTATTCTTCGGGTGTGTGTCTTCATACCTTTTAGCTCGATAGATCTCACAAACAAATGAATACTATCTGGGTCTTTCTGATAAAGAAACAAAGGATACTAAAACATTTCACCATCCCAGTTAAGATATTCATATAGTTCTACCACCATGGTAGAGACATTAGGTTTAAGGTGTCTTAATTTTAATGTAAAATTGTACAAGAGGCATGTGATCTAGTGAATTAAAACTTATCTGGTTACCTGTGGATTCAATTCTTGGATTCAATAGTGCTGAGAAGTGATATATTTTGCTTTAGTGGAAGAACCGGACAAGTGACACAATGATAAATATAACTGGTGAGTATTAAGTGATAAAAGTTATCCCACCTAAGAATGGACATCGGAATGAGAAAAAATCTACTCCAGTGAATTGAATAAAGCTTACCGAGACAGACATCTAAAGAAATTGACTTTATCAAATGGCGCAACTGATGTTTGACCGAACAAGTGAGAAAATTGATGTAATCTTGTCTGACTATCCCTCAGCTAGCATACACATATGTGGTGATTTCAATGTCCACCATAAAGAATGATTAGTCAACTCAAACAAACCGATGATGAAGGGAGATAGAGCATATTGTTTATGACTTGACCCAGATCATGTTCTCAGTATTTTAGGTGACCCACGCAAATCTATTAGATCTCTTCCTCACCACCTGCTCTGATGGCGTTTCTCTCTTGTGTTACCTTCCTTAGATTCCACTGATCACTCACTGCACTGTGTCTGTGTAAACATTTATGCCAAACAAAAAATTCCCCTAATGTTTCATTTTATCAGATAGCTTTTCAATAATCCAAATTTAACAGGGATAGTTTTAGCTATTTCATTGGTGAAACTCTAATTTTTATTGAAAAAATAAAGCATCCAGAATAGCCCTTCTCATTACTGAATGGATCCTTTCCCGTATCAATAATTTCATTTCTTTCAAGAAGTAACAAATAAAGGCTAAATAGTCAAACTTGTTACGCATCTGAATACGCCGCGGACATCGTTCACTGTAACCACTATTTTCATCTTCATCACCAAAAGCAGTAACGACACTAATGCCGAATTCAAGGCTGTCAACAACCATGGCAAAAACATTCTGAAGAATATCTAAGGTTCATAAGAGGAAAATCACCTGTTTCGACTAATAGAAATAGCTCCGAAGTTATCTAATCGGACAAGGCTAAGTCCTTTGCAATGATTTTTGCCTCAAACTCTACATTTGAGGCCATCCTTGATTGAGGCCATCCTCTCATGAGCCACAAATTTTCCATTTTCCATTTTTCCATGGTCCAGACAAAATATGTTGTAGTATTTAAGAACCTAAGCCCCGGCAAAGTTTGTTTCAACCGCTGTTTGAAAGAGAAATATTTCCCAAGCTTGTAGAAGGAATTTCTTATTTGTCCTGTTTTCAAGAATGCTAGTCATCATTTATCTTTATCGCAGTATAGCCTCATCTGATTCCTTAATATCATTAGCAAACTCTTCGGTGAGGTCGTTCATAACCACTTCAGGGGCAAATTACGGATTTCGTTCCTCACATTCAATTGCAGATGTTTTATCTCTCATTTCTCTCAAAATCAGCTATGTGTTTGATGGTAGATTTGTTACTAGAGCGATGAACTTGTACATACAAACGCTTTTGACAAATAGTGTCCCAAGTGGTTGCCGTACAAACTCTCCTGCTGTGATATATCTGGAAGAATTCACGCAATCATCAAATCCTTTCTCTGAGGTAGGTTCATGAACATTGCTGTGAATGCATAGTTTTTGGGGTTCATAATATCAATGGCAACTCCCAGGGCTTTCTCCTCGACCCTACTGTATTTCGGCTTTTTTATTAACTATTTGTTTATGAAAATTCTCAGATCATTTATGCACATGATATCACTGTTTATGAACGCACTTCCCAAAACAAAGATAATCGGAGCCTTGCAGTTGATTTATGCCTCGACCGAGCTCAATGATAAGATAACCGGTTTATCAATTTCAATACATCAAAACCAAACTAACATCGTTTCATTATCACTGTTCAAAACCTAAATTTTCTCCGCTCACGATGAACATTTGTACTCTCAATGAGAATACTTATTTGAAAGTGTAATGTCTCTCAAATTCACTCCAGTGAAAAGTGGAAGTACAACACATTACTGAAGATGCTGGAAAAATGTTCAGCTCACACTATCGCTGCAGGAAGTATCTGGCGCCTTCTTTACAAGAGTTAGATCAGGGCAAAAATGGTGTATTGCTGTCATGCCTTGGCTGGAGCTACTCATTCCTCACTTTCCAGCCTTGATAACATCGGTCATGTGGAGGATGATTTATTTTCCACTTCGCAGTCTCTTTCCTACAATCGCAACATTGCAAGACTTTAGTTACCTATCATTATTTAGGTTGCAAATGTTAAGAAAAGCTCCATTTTGAGATCCGCCAGTTCAGACTTTTACAGGTAGAATACGCCACACTATCTCTTCGCAGATGAATCATTCTTTTATCCCCAGAAGGAAATTCCACTCTGGCAGCTTCTTCTAAAGAATCACCACTTTGTGGAAGAGACTCAATCTATGATATTTAGATGTTAGGTAAAAAAATGATACATTGCTAAAAAGTGGCGCCACCTGAATATTTGTTTATATGTGTGCGTATATATATATATATATATATATATATATATATATATATATAAACACACTCACACACACACACACACACACACACACACACACACACACACACACACACACACACACATATGTATATATAAATTACATATAAGAGAAATTCAAAAATGCCCATTTGCATAGCTATTTCACCACACAAGAACTAACTTGCAGGATTTGTCAACACCAAGGTAGTTCTGTGGTGGTGGTAGTGGGAGTGAAATAGCTATAAAAATAGGTTATTTTTGAATTTCTCGTATATGTAATTTATTTATATATAATCTGTTATAATAAATACATTGAACTCTCTATGTGGATCAGTTTTTATATTATTAGGATTCAATTGGATGATTTACATACGGATATATATATATATATATATATATATATATATATATATGTTATCAGCGCAGAGAGGAAACAAGCAGAATTCTTTGCACTGAAGTCGTCGCGTTCATTTCATCAACGCGTTTCGTCTTCTGATGAACTTTATCAAGGTGTATATATATATATATATATATATATATATATATATATATATATATATATATATATATATATATATAAGCCCAATTTGATTCATGATGATATAACCCAACAGTATTCGATTTCCATTTTTTTCTTGTTTCTTCTCCGAAGCTTCAGGAGTGTTAGGTTATGAAAACATCTTATTACACAATAATAAATAAACACTGAAATGGTTTCCTTCTGTGTCCTGGAAATTATGGTAAATCTCTCACCTTTAGTGTCTACATAGATAGAGAGATCCCAACTGAAATGGGTCATTATATCCCATTTATATATATTTCAAATATTTCCTAATTTGGAGTCTGTCTATATTTCTGAGATGAGGTATTATGTACAGTATTTACATTAGTCGGACTATTGTCCTCATCTTTGTCGCCATATTTGTCACAACGTTTCGGCCGTTGTACGCTCCGGCCTTCTTCAGGTGGTTGGAATTTCGAACCGAACCCTTTATTTCGATCACTGGGGTAGACTGTTCTAGTTCCACGAGCCACGTTTGATGGATGTCAGTTATCAGTTATCTCCTGGTAATTTTCCCTCTGAAAGTTCTCCACTGCCTGAACCAGGTATTGAACTCACACTCTTTGGGTCTGTCACTGGATACCCGGTTCAGGCATGTGTGTGTGTGTGTGTGTGTGTGTGTGTGTGTGTTACATTTTGTATTTAGTTATGTGTGAGTGTAGCTTATTTGCTACGTATTTATGTACGCAAAATATTACTAGCTTTAGTCAGATCGATATAGCGAGAATGGGATAGATAGAGATAGTTAACAGGCTTAGATAGATATTTGTCTATGAATTAACAGAGAAGAAATGTGAAATGTCAAGATAAATGGAAATATAACATCTCACAAGGTTTACAAGGGAAAAATATCCGCGAAGTGCTTGGAGTAGAAGAAGAATATGTACCGCCAATCTTTTCAATTCACTTGTGTTTTGAGTCCAGAAAATTACGGCAGCTCGCCAAGTATCACTGTATTGTCATTTTCATAATTGTGTAAGAGAGATTTCAGATTAAAACATGATTTCTTTAATGATTTTATTACTTTAAGAATTGTATAATATTTTTGTAAAAACTTTCTACTGACACACCCATTCATACAGTCATAAAGTAGTCAACAATCGTGTGTATACGAATGTTTTTATGTGATCATATATATATATATATATATATATATATATATATATATATATATATGGAAGTTTATGTACAGAATTTATTTCGTACTTTAGGCATGTGGTTGCTGTGCACCCTTGCTGACAATGTCACGAAATTATCTCTTTGATTATTTTTAATTTTTTAAATCTTTCTCACACGATAATTCAATGAAGGCACATGTGGCCATTGTCAGAAGAATAACTCAATAGTCTTTTCTTTCCTTTTTCAATAGTTCTCCTTGTATGGCTACTTCTAAAGGACACACTAACACATACGTGCACAAACACATACTTCTAAAGGATACACTGACACACTGACGCATATTTGCACAAACACATTGCCACACATACATATGTATTAGTACTATCTTTATCTTCCACAATAAAGAAGAATTGTAAGAAGCTGATAAACTCCCTTTATTTATTAAATATCTTTTCCCTTTGAAAAGTGTTGAAATTTTCGTTCTTCTGTTTCTGTCAATTTCATTCTCTCCTTCACTGACAAAGCAGTTTCGATCCTGAGTGCATGAATCACCTGCTCTCTATTTATTCAGATCGTCTTCAGTAATCCGTCTCTGAAATTGTTACTCTACTAACCTCGTCTGCAAAGAGCGACATTGTAATAACCTATGAGAGAAATGGGAAAACTGTTTCATCTTCCACAGCTCTGCTTTTCTGTGTCGCTTGCAATTTGTAAGTTTAACTTACATTGTTTGAATTTTACGAGCGCCAGTTTGATAGCAGTTGCTTTAAATGTCTCGAACATTAAAATCAAATCAACATTATTATGATAGAACATTAAGATATAGTCAATCATTGTTTTGCAAAATCATTCAGTTCCAAAATATTCATTTAAATGAATTTTTGTCATATGCAGCATATTTTGTGCGAGATAGTTTCATGTTACAAAAGTCAACTTTGAATGAAGGACGTGTATATAAATTTTGAATAGAAAAGCCTAATTTATCAATATTTTTTAAAAATTTAGAACAGAGGACTTATTGCAGCATGATTTATGTTATCATGCTGCAATAAGTCCTCTGTTGTAAATTTAAAAAAAAATATTGATAAATTTAAATAAATTAGGCTTTTTTTATTCAAAATTTAAATCTATTGAAATTGAAAATTGTTTCTAATCTGGAACACGCTCATAGAAAACTAACAAAACGAGAAAGCGAAAAAGAAAGAATACTTCAGAGAGAAGCAGACAAATGAGGAGATAAAAAAAGAGAAAGACTGACAAGTAGAAAGAGAAGATTACACGAATGCATAGAATTGTAAGGAGCGAATGAAGATGTAGAAAGGAAAAAGGAATAAAACGTATAGACAGTAAGGAAAGAAGAAAAAAAAGCAATATGAAAAAAGAAGAAAAGAGAACTGAGAAAGAATTAGAAAATTGTTTAAGAAAAGAAAATGATAAATAGAGTCTGGAAAGGAAAACAGAGTTCGTGTATAAGTCGATTTAAAAAAAAAAGAAGAAAAATATTCATATTAAAAGGAATAAAAGAGCCCCTCATGTATTCGAATCCTCTCGTTCCGGGAAGTATATCTTAATAAAGTTTCTTGAATTTGCAAGCCATGATCTTCGCTCTCCTTCTGAAGCATGCATTTGGCATATCAATTGAAGGGATTTACCTGCGTACGAGATCAGATGGCGGGCAGTTCAATCTCGCCCGTCTCACAGCCAGGACCAAAGTACGTGAAGCCCTTGTCAGAGACATCCTTTTTGCTGACAATGCGGCGGTAGCAGCTCACACACAGTGTGAACTTCAATTACTGATGAACCGTTTCTCCCAGGCCTGCAGAGACTTTGGGCCGATCATCAACCCGAAAAAGACAAACGTGCAGAAACACCACCAGCCATCACCATTGACGACTATGAGCTCGATGCGGTCAATCAGTTCGCACATCTTGCCTCCACCATCACTGACAACCTTTCCTTAGATGCAGAGATTGAGAAGAGAATCGGGAAGGCAGCCACAACCCTTGCGCGCATCACACCAAGCTGTCGGCGAAGACCAAGATGGCAGTGTACAACGCCTGCGTCATCAGCGCACTATATGACAGCGAGGCTTGGACCGCGTATGCCAGGCAAAAAAGGCATCTGCACAACTTTCACATGAGAAGTATCGTCCGCATCCTGGGAATAGCGTAACAGGACAAGGTGCCCAACACTGAGCTCCTGTATCGAGCGGATCTGCCCAGCGTGTTCACAATGCTCAGACATCGCAGACTCCATTGGTTGGGCCATGTCCACCGCATGCCAGACGGCCGCATCCCCAAAGACCTGTATGGAGAGCTGGCCTCTGGAAGAAGACCCGCCAGGCGATGACAGCTGTGGTGCCTCGATGTCCTGAGGCGCGATATGGAAGTTGTGGACATCAACACAGAATCCTTGGTGAGCCTGGCAGCCATATTTTTTTTTATCAATTGCATAATTTAATTCAAACTATCTGAAAAAAGGAGCGTCTACTCAAACATGGGTATCCACTAAAATAACGTTTGGAGTTATAATAGACAAAGTCGATTAAAAAATCCATTCATTATATATATATATATATATATATATATATATATATATATATATATATATATATATATATATATGTACGTATGTATGTATCTTTGTGTGCGTGCTATGTGTGTGAGTGTGTGTGTGTGTGCATGAACAGGAAGGATTTTCCTACAGTTATGCTATGTATTTACACGTTTTATACAAGAGATTCGTGTAGAAGAATAACAGTTTTGGATATAGCAGCTTTTCAGCTACAGAACATTGCTTTCTTATATAATCACCACCCTAGACTATGCATTGACAGCAATGAACAAGAGCCTACATGCTGCGTTAGTAAAAATCTGCACCAGTGGTGGTGACCCACTTTCATGGCAACGATGATAATTTCGTTGCCAGGAAAAAGCTGTTCACGTTGTCCATCGACTCAAACAGGTGAAAATTGGAAGGCGCCAAATCTTGACGACACGACGGGAGTGGTAGCACAGCCCAACTTAAATTTGGAACGTGATTCTTGGTCATCCAACTGGTATGGGAAATGTCGTTATCGTTTTGCAGTAGAAAGGGTATTTTCTCCTCCGGCTTGAATCTGAAAATGCAAAGCTTCAATTTAGTTAGCGTCACAATGTAATGGTTAGCAATGTTAGTTTGTCCGTTTTTTAAGAAATCCAATGTAATCTCGCCTTTCTATCTAAAAAAACAATACACTTCACTGTGTCCACTAATAGATGCGTTTTGATAGGGAATTTACATGTCGCACTCTATATACTGCTAATTTGATCCCGATGTTTCGTCATTAGTGATATTCTCACCTGTCTTGATAGATTTGTGTAAGAGACATTTGAATAACCAGAAATATACTTCATTGAGTTGAAGGAGGGTTATCAACACCTTTCATAAAAATACAATGCTAATTTCCAAAAGCCGTTTTATTGAACTGATATAAAGAGGTTTATATTTTTAATCAAAATATACATTATCAGAATGACAAACTGAAGAACAAAGTCTAAGAAAAGAAATCTCAAGTTTGTATCTGGTGAATGCTATTTTTACATAGTAACATTTATTAAACTTATGATGACACATGAGTGTAGCATGTCGGCTGCAAAAAACCAGTCACTGCATGAATTTGGGCTGACCTAATAGTAGACCCCAAAACTGTTAGAACGGCTGTGCATGATGGTCCACTTTTAATATTCTCTCATAATAGAAATCTTCACATCTGAGGCTTTCTTGAAAAGAAAAGATCGGGATCGAGATCTTGCGGAGTCAACAATTTATGTTGAAATTAAAAATTTTAATTGTAAATTGTGCGCAAAAAATACAATTTAGAACAAAAATTAAAAACAACGTCATTGTAAATTGGTAAAGATAGCATTAATGTGAAATATGTACTCAATGAAGTTAGTTTTATAAGTTTATTCATTGATTTTGTTAGTTGTATTTCTTCATATGAAAAAACAAAAACAAACTGCACAGCATGCAGTTCCAAAGTTCATCTTCATTGAGAAGTTACTGTTTACTTTCCTTTCAGAATGCTCGGTAAGTTTATAATCGACGCTAAACTTCTGTTACTTTATAAAATACGTGTCTTTAAAAGCATTTTTATTCTGGCATATATTATCTGGTCCATCGACGCTAGTTCGGCATTCTTCAGTGAAAATTAAGGTTGAAAATCGGTCTTCAAATTTTCTATTGTTCCTTTCATTCAATTTTCCTTAACATTTTCTTTTAAAGGATCGTGATTAAAGATTCGACATCTTGGCCTTTTCGACATTTCCTTATTGCCAAACCTCCTCTAAACATTTCTTAGACTGACAAAGATGGTTTTTTGTAACTTTTCTCTCGACATGAGACACATATCGGTGAGGCATTGTACTCAGTTTGCTTCCATCAGATGTATATCTAATACTTCGAAATTTAGGTCATTTTTGACAAATGGCTGCAATTTGTTTAAATCTGCGTATAACGAACTGACATTCATCCTAACTGCGCAGATATATGTTATCATTATTCAACAAATATACCTTTACATTCCATCACGTGTAATCAACTAACAAAAAGCGTAGCAATAAAATAACCTGACAGATTATAAAATCAGCCACCAAAGTCGAAGCAAAATAGTTTATTAGTTATTTTTATAGTTTTTTCCTTCTCAGTGCATAACACATGAATCAAAATTTGGCTACATTGAATGTTTCAATCTTATTTTTGTCTGATATATATCGAACACAAGTGAAAACTTTCACCAGTTGCATAAGGTCTTTGAATATATTATATCTCTCTCTTTCTTTATATTCGTATCATGATAGTTAACACTCAGATAAAATCATACGTACAGTCATTGAAATATACATGCACAGGAAGTGGGTTTATATAACAATTTACAAGCCCATCCATCTCTACTCATGCTTTTATACATTTTTAGACAATATTCAATATTTTACACTATCAATTTTTACTACTTTTAAAAATGTATGTTGTATCTTGGTTCTTAATGACTTCTCATTTATATACGATATATATATATATATATATATATATATATATATATATATATATATATATATATATATATATATATATATATATATATATAGATAACATACACGAACTTCAAATACACTAACGGAAATAAAATTACAATACACCAAAGGACGATGTCAATTTTGACCTCGGTACACCATGAGTATAAGAGAAAGCAGTAGATATTCTGATGAAATTATTAAAGAATTCGAACATCTTGTAACGCTCATGCAAGTACACAGCCTGTGTCTGACCTTTAGAAAGTGGCACAATTAGGATAAAGAAAGATTCAAATGTAAGCAGGCGTCATGACATGGAAACACAAAATTAGAGCCGTTTGTGGTGGGTCAGATTGTGAGATTTCGAGAGGGCAGTGGCAACCAGAACAATGGCTGTAGCACAGATCAGAGCAAATGCGGCCTCAGAAATGTAAAATTGTCAAAGGACTACATGTATACGTATCTAGCCAAAACTTCCACTTACGCCATAACAGCTTTGTGCATGTCACCACAAGGGTTTCACGAAAGGGTCAGCTGGGTGATTGAATTGTAGGGTTCAGTGATGAGGGCAGATTTTACTTAACATGGTTTGCAAGCTTCTCGATTACTTGCAAGTCCATCATCATCTCATCATCATCGCCATTGAGCATGTTTGGGACATGATGGAGCAGTTTCAATCAGTCCACGTACAGTTCTTGCTGTATTGCGTTCACATGTAATGTATCACAGGATGGTATTCCTTATCTGTAAGACCGTATGCCTATGTGAATACATATCCCTTTTCACGCCCAACAAGCGTATACAGTGTATTAATATAAGATCAGTGTATTAATATAAGTACACTACTTATTTCACAACATATGCATATACTGATCTCTTTATAAGATCAGTTGTATTTGTTAAATCTTTACTTAAAGTTGAGTTGATTGATAGAAATTAAGGCTGTTGAAATTTTATGCGCATTATATATAATTTAAATATCATATCTCTTCGGGACGTAGGCGATCATGGCTCTCTACAGCTTATTTTTCCTTATTATCGGTGAACGGCCATACTTTCTTGGAAAAGATAATAGGGAAGTTTCGTGTTACTATCTCGACGGTTTGGAATTCAGAGTTTTCCTTCTCTCAGCAAGGCAAGAGAGACCCCTCGGCTTGTCGATCCCACTTTCGTGCCGTTAGCTGTTTCACTATCCGTGCATCCCCATGTGTACATTAGTTAAGTAAAAATTATCAAAAATATGCCTGTGCTCGTATAAAAATTGGTTCTTTAAACTCCAAACATATGACTGATAATATTACTAGAACTCAATTTTAATTTTCTCTGAAGACCTCCTATTCCTAGCTTATAACAGAATCTTATAAAAGAACCTGAACAGCATATAGATTTTAAAATATATTCCGTATGTAAATGTTTAGTCTTGATTCCATAGGAAAATGGATTTCCTAAGATCAGCAGTTAAACACCGGTTGTAAAATAGAATTTTTAAGATATAAAAATATACTTCGCTCCTCTTAATCAATCCATTTTCTGCATAGAACAATTTTTCTTTCTCACTTTCTATCTCTCTCTTTCTATCTATCTGTGTGTGTGTGTGCGTGTGTGCGCGCATGTGTGTTCGCGTGCGTACTTACATAAATACGCGTTCTACAAGGTATCTTAAGTTGGTTAGAAAAACGATATACGTTTTTTATTTTTATTCATTATACTTGTGTACGCTTGTTTTATTGTATATTGTAAATATGCTTTGCAAACCTTTTGCACGTGTTTGGGTGTCGTTATTCGTGCGCATATAGTTCTAATGTCTGCCTTTCGCTCTGTGTGTGTGTGTGTGCGATCGCGCGTGTGCGAGCGCCTGAAATTGTGCCGTGGATTGCAATGCCGTTATGACTGCTTGCGTTTCGAGAATTTATCACGTGCTTGGATTTACGCTGGTGACAGTGGATGACTCACAAGCACTCTGCCCGAACAACCACCGCGGCCACCACTGCAGTCATCACCACCGCCACCATCGCAATGGTAGAGAAAAACCGTCGGTGTTATCATCCTTCCTGCAGTTACTACCGCCATCACCACCGAATACCACTTTTACTATTAATTCTACTACCACCCCGACAGCAAAGGCGACCACCATCACCACCACCATGTTTAAGATCACTATCACCACCACAACCACCACCACCAACAACATTATTATCATAGTTAATTATTACTAACCAGTTTTCAGTACTTAATTGCATTGAATTAGAGGATAGTATTGTGATTCAAGTAATGAAACCGTTGTTGTTTTTTTTTAACACGGTTTTCTTTTCCCTGCACACGATCTTTTTAATTGAGAATTAATTAAACTTGGCACTCATGAGTTAGGCAAATGTTTAACTCATTCTATTTCTATTTACTGTACTTTTAAATTATGTAAAATATAAGAAAGATGACACTTCAAGATTTCGGCCAATAATAACAAATTTGTTTCTGTCCCAAAGGGTGTATTAGCAAAACTCTGAAAAAAAATAAAAGGAGAATCATATATATTAAATACTTAAAGATTGAAAAATGCAATCATTAAAAAACAAAAAAACAAAAAAGTATTTTTGCAACATAATTTCCTTTCTTGTCAATACACTTTATTAAGTTTTTAGTATTACTCAACAAGATCGTATATTATGTAGTAAATATTTAAACAAAAATTGCTCATCCTAGGCTGCAGATATCTATATATATATGTGTGTGTGTGTGTGTGTGTGCGTGTGTGTGAGTGTGTGTGTGTGTGTGTGTGTGTGTGCCTGTGTGTATGTGTGTATTTATATATAGCCTGCTTGACATCAAGGGATGTTTAGCAAATTTCACAAACCATTGATAGTAGATTCGTTTCTCCCGATATGTTCCGCTGTTTGTGCCCTAGGCTAGACAAGGGTTAGGGTTACTAAATACATAAACACTTGCGCAAACCTACACTCGTGCATATCATAGTCCGTGTGCACGCGTAAGGAAAAATTACTTTTATGCACGTGCGCATACACAATCAAATACATACACATAGAAACGAACACACAAAGTTTCCATCTGCAAACAAACACCATTCAGTGTCATGTCCACGAAGGACCCTAAATATGTTCACATCCTTGAACAGAACTGAAATTCACAAATCCGCCTGGATATATTTGACAGGAAAGAAATACACATATGCAAAATAGATCAAATTCATAATCACACCTAAAGACACTCACTGAAGCGTATGAAAACACGATTAAATATTTGTGCATTGTACAGTGCATAAAAATTGCCGAATCGGAATCTGTAGTTAAGAAGCTAAACTATTAAGAAGTTAAATTAAGAAGTTAAATTAAGTATTATTAGAGTTAGACGATGTCAAATGTAGTGGATTCAGTATCCACTGAGCACCTCAATATTATGACCTCGTCAGACGAAAATAAGCTTACTTTATCTACACATAAAATTAAAATATTTTTTTCTAACGTGTAAAATATATATTGTGCAAAATGTGTACTCTGTAAATGTTTGCATGCAAACATATACACACTAAGATAGTAAGACTCACACGTATGATTTTTGTTCAGCGGAGAATTGTTTATTTATTTTTTGGAATTACTTTGATTCATTCAATTTCTATTCATGCAAGTACACATGTAAGTACGTATGGCATATATATATATATATATATATATATATATATATATATATATATATATATATATATATATATATATATATATGTGTGTGTGGGGGGTGAGTACATTCGTGTATGTTTATAGTAAGCAATATTTTCAGTTTACGCAATCGCATACAACTTACAAGTTCATGGAGTCTTGTCTTTTCTCAGAAGACAAAATTTAATACTGCTGCCATTCATTAAAAGATGGTGTCGCAAATATGAATCTTTATTTGTACTAGTGTCCACTTGCAAAATATCCCCTACACATGGATGTATTTACAAACCCGATTCCTTAAGAAAAACGATGCCTACACACGCACTTCTACTGATAAATGCTAAAGAAGTATCTATTTTTCTTTCACTCTCTCTCATACACAACTAAAAATATTAACACATGTACACTCGCAAACGATGTGTGATTACCGCAGGTCGATAATGTGCAAATAAACCATTTTTGTTAGTGAGTTCGATTCCAAGTGCCCCGATATTAAAGTTCTGTACCAGAATAAGTTTAACTTTTCAAATATCCTCATCGAACACTTACCATAGAGCTCTGATTAAGCAAGATTCTTAGTAGTCTCATTGATGTAGTGAGTTCGATCCTCACGTAATCATGGTCTTCTGCTAAGTTCAGTTCAGAGTTACATGCATGCACATAAAGTAATACATATATGCTCACTCATAAGTGAGTACGAAAGAAAGGTGTGTAACGCACACTTCACCGGTAAACGCGCTTTCCTTTATACAGGCTTCTCAAAAGCGTGTTGCACATACATTATTATTATTATTATTATTATTATTATTATTATTATTATTATTATTATTATTATTTGTAACATTTGAATTTTAAATTTAAATGACGGCAAAACCAAACAGTTTATTTTTCGAACCCGTTGACAAAGTTTTCTTTTTTTCTCATTAAAATGTATTTTTAAAACGCAACATACAAAAAATAGGGCGAATTAAATATAAAATTGTCCACCAGAACATATTTATATATAAAGAAATGTTTGACGCACAAATTTATTGAAATAAAACCATGCAACATTTATAACACGAAAATAGAATTGTTTTTATGGAGTTGATGTCTCTGAGATGTTATCGGTGTCGTCTTAAGCTAATAATCAGAGGTAACCTGTACTTATTTCAGCCAATATAACTACCTTCACCTGTTTGTAAATACGCTTACGCACGCACACGCACACACACACACACACACACACACACACACACACACACACACACATATATATATATATATATATATATATATATATATTCACACGTAATAGCACAATTCCCCACCAATATATATTTACTGGCCTTGAAACATCATAAACTTTGAGATCAACACACACACACACGCACACACACGGGTATCAATGTGTATGCTGACATTTCTTAATTTTAATTAAGTCTGGAACAAAGTCGCAATAATGTAGTTCTCAGATAGAATCGAACGCATTATCAATGGTATACAAGATGTGAGTTGTAACCGACGTCCTTTGGCTGATAACGAAACTTGTATAGAGTACTTCAGCTACAACTCGATGTAAGTGTTGTCTAACAGTACTGATGCACACAAAAATGTAAATAGAAATCCTATCGCAAACACGTGAGTAGATGCTGTTCTATCGATGCACACACACACACACACGCGCACACGCACACACACACATACACATACACACACATACAAACGTATCATATATCAGATTACTGTATGCGTTCATACTGAAACAGGAAGCTAATATATGACAAGTACTGAAAAGTTCTCGGCTCGACCCACTTTCCAAAATCAATATTCTAATGTTTGGTCATTGAAATACTGATAATGGTAAGTGGGTCGGGCTGATAATTCTCATCATACTCTCTCTCTCTTTCTCTCTCTCTCATATATATATATATATATATATATATATATATATATATATATATATATATATATATATATATATATATATATTTCAATAGGTTGAAAGAGAGAGAAAGCTATGTATATACATATCAATAAATAAATGCAAATAAAATGTGTACATTTGTGTGTACATGTACGTAGGTGCTTTCTGTGTACTTTAGACATCGCTTCAATGGTGATTCTATGTCCAGACCTAATTACTGGTCTTTTATGTTCAGTCAAGGTCTCGCATTTGAGGGCAATCTTTCTATCACAAGGCTGACGCTGCTCAATCTTCTCGAATACATAGAATAACAATAAAATTTGCTGAGTCAAGTTAACACCAAACACACATATATATATGTTTTAAAAGGAGAGAATTTTGTCAGTGTACTCAAACGTTACCATTTATTCAGGAAACTTTTTGAAGATGAATTCTGCTACGTAGATTTAGTTTAGAGAGAAGGACTGTCTTCCTACATTCGACTTTTCCATTTCACTGATGAAGATACATAATGATGAGTGGCTGAAAGGCAAATGAACTGGAGAGTTTGATTCGTGTTTTTTCGAGAGCCTTCACCGCGACGTCACACAGGTGATCAGCAGTTAGAATTTAGAAACCACGTAGTTTCATTGTATAACTACAGTCTGTTCAGCGTATTTACACAATTTGTATATATACATACGTTTACACGTATGGGCATATGATATCTCTAGATAAGCGTTCAATTAGTGAGACTAGTTTAGCTTGGCATGAGAACACAAAACGTTAAGTTTTCTCTGAGGATCGAACTCACAATAAATACCGTCGCCGAGATTAGTTTACTAAACATTATTCGATCAGTAATATATATATATATATATATATATATATATATATATATATATATATGTGTGTGTGTGTGTGTGTGTGTGTGTGTGTACATGTCATATATATATATATATATATATATATATATATATGAGAAAATCTTTTACTTTTTTTTACATGTTTCACCTATTATTTGGCGTTCTCAGAAAAAGAATACTGATAGATAGATAGATAGATAGATATTATAATAATCATGAGAGGCATATTGGTTGTAAATATACATTTCAATTAAAACTTGCGCTTCTATTGATTCATAAACACGAGTTCTAGTTAATGAAATCTATGTCAAAGGCCTGTACGTAATTGTACTTTTTACTTGTTAGTACCTTGGAAATCTACAAGATTAGCTAAACGCACAAATACATCCACACACACGTATGCTCACTCTCCGATACTCACGAATGTACACAGATACGCACATTGCAATATGTATCTGTATGTGCATATTTATATATTTATGTGTATGTACACACATACACAAATACATAAGCGTTATTTGAAATGTAATTTAGTCAATTAGCGTTAATATGGTGTTTCAACTGGTGTACATGCACTTTAATGTACACAAGTAAAAAAACACATACAATTACACATACACCCACAGACATATACACATCCCTTATATATTGAATGAACAAATACTTACACAAATATACGCAAAGTCGTTTTTCGTGTAGTGTCATGTGTTGACTAAGGATTTTGTTTTTAGGCATTTTAAAAATACTATAAATTTTACAAGCACATAGCCTAATGTATGTAGAGAAAATTTTAGTTTTATGATACATACGAACGTTGGTTTAAAAATATATTGATAAAGAAATGACCAACGGTATTACCCCTTTCAAGTTTAAATGCGTGTTTCATATGACATAGTAGGCATGAAACACTAAAATTATTATTTTTTTGTATATAGATCCTATTTTCGGGTTATAATTCGAACCAACTTCGTATTGCCGACAAAGAATCGCAATTCTGTGAGATGAGCCACAACAAATATTCCACATAAAACTTACAACAGCAGTTTTATATCCATTTGGCCGACTACGATATTTTCAAACGCTTTCACGATCTCTCGTTCGCAGTGTATCTTGGTGGTTACAGACGATGTCTTTTTTGTTTTGCTGAAAGGTTTGGCTGATAGATGACTGCCCTCTAAAGAAAAAAAAAGAAAGAAAGAAATCTGATTAAAAATAAATCAGTTCTGTGTACACAACACGGTGTGGCACTTAAAACACAATAATACATTTCGTGGAAAATAAATAAACTTCACTGACTATTTTTTATATTTATGTCCTTTCTCTCTCCCTCTCTCTCATATCTATCTATCTATCTATCTATCTATCTATCTATCTATCTATCTATCTATCTATCATAAACACACATATGTGTCCTTGTGTGAGTGTTGGGTGCTTGTGTGCGTGTGCGAGAGTTAGAGAGAGAGAGAAAGAATGAGAAAGAGAGCGAGAGAGAGATCTATGTTTGTGGCAGTGGTCGGTGTTCGAGTTTTGTTATGATCTATTCAAGCATAATTTCAAAGCGTTACAGTCTTCTCACTGACTTAGCGCTTAGCGCATTCATCTATCTCAGTCATTTTCCCTCTCTCTCTCTTTTTATTTTCTATCTGCCTGTCCCTTCCTATGAAAAGTAATAATACAGATATTACTATATATATATATATATATATATATATATATATATATATATATATGGGGATTTTGTCAAGTAGGATCTACTTGACAAAATCTGACAAAACAATATTTTTCAGGGCTTCTTAGATAGGTCAGCACACCAACGTATATGGTGACATATTACCAATGTGTGTGCGTCTGTGTGTCTGTATATTATTATGCCATCTCCATAAAATTCATTCATCGATTATTCTTGATTATTCACTTTTTGTTTATTTGATCCGCATTTAATGAAATGATTTTTAAAAAATAAAATTCCGTGTAAATCTGATTCGTTTGAATGAGTTGTGATTTAAAATGTGTTGCACTCCATTCTTTGCATTGCAATTTTGCCAAAACAAGTTCAGATCAATCAGTAGAATCTGTTCCCTTGATAGAAAGAAAAGAGTCTTGATGTAGGATTTCCAAAACACTGATTTGGCATATAAAGATCAAGTAAAATCAGATTCATCACTGACCAATTTATACATGGCCTGTCGCGCGCGCGTGTGTGTGTAGACAGGCTTTAAGACGGTGGTAAGAGTAAGAATTTGCACAAATTTTAAAAATAGTTTACATCATTCTTACAGGCAGATTTTCTGGGGTCAGTCCCTACTCCTGGCGACGGCACTGTGCGTATGTATACATTGTTATTAACTCATTCGGAATAAATGATACAAATTCTCGAGAATTAAAGTTAACATTGCACGATCGGCACGGGAAACGCGAAAATAAATGAGTAAAAGCAATCTTTGTCTGATGGGAAGGCTTTTTAAAGCTTTTTTACCTTTAAGCTTTTTGCATTAAAGCTTCATAGAAACGGCAATAAGCAACACTTTTTGAATTTTCTTAAATGAAAATGATGAGAATAAACAAATAAAATCTCTGTGACGAGAGCAAGAAAGAAAAAAATATAATAATAATAATAATAAAGAAAACTCGTTAATATCTAGACCTCGTCAGAAAACTGAAGAAGCTGTGGAACATGAAGTTGTGAGTAGTACCGATTGTAGAGTACTGGGAATAATCCCGAAAAGCCTACCTAAAATGCTAGAGAGGAACTGGAAATCCGAAGGAGAATAGAGCTCATTATGACAACAGCTCTACGGAAAACAGCTGAAATCCTGAGGAGATTGCTGCAGTATTGAGTAGATTTGTTGTTATTTGACTTCCAACTGAGAAAACTCAATAATAATAATAATAATAACAAATAAGAGAAGCTGGAGCATAAAGTGAGGAATCATATTTACATTTTTTATTTAAGTTTAAAATAAAGGGATAAACAAAGCAAATAACAATTCATTCGTGTTTGTTAAAACTTTAAGACATTTAAGTGAATGTTTCTTAAATAACAATTAACACTTACTATTACTACTACTATTATTTATACTATTTACTACTAGTAGTAGTAGTAGTAGTGATAATAATGAGGTAGGAACAACAATAATACTAATGAGCAATCATCATGATTATAAACAATAAATACACGAAGATTGTGCACATCAACTTACTTCTCCCAAAAATTACGAAATGACTAAAAATTAAATTTTGCAAGATTATTTTTCTAACGTAACTAAATTTATTTCTATTTCAGGAATGTAATTTAAAGAAGTAAATGCATAAAAAATATTATTACATTTTTAACAGCCGTTCGTAAATTTTGGGACATTGATTATTGTAGTAATTGGTTTACTTTTCATCGAAGCGACTTAGCCGGGCAGTACAGGAAGGAATCGTCGTCATCAACGTGTTTGATTTTGTCTCGAGAGATCAGTGGTAGAATATTAGCCGAAAAGTTCGTAAAATGACCAATATAACATATTCTCTGTCAACTCAATTCTTATTCAATTTTCAACTCGTATTGCTTTCCTTGTAATTTTATTGCTAATTTCTCAAATTCTCATTCTACGGCCGCCATCGATCAACTCAAATACATGATACAGGACGCAAGAAATCATTTGAAAGTATTTTTAGTCTTGAGTTTATTTTTCTTGTTTGTCGGCCAAAGTCATAAATATTTTCCAATTTAGATAAATACCTCAAAATATTTGCAGCTAATCTGTCAAGCAACAAAAGTAAAAACAAAAAAAAAATGAAAAAAAACCCAAACAAAACAAAATAAAAAAAAAACAAAAACAAATAGAAAGCAAACCAGAACAAGATCAAAAGATGATGTTGATGATGATGATGATAATGACCCGTTTTCCGAAAACTTTTGTGAAATCATTCACAGTGAAAAGTCGAATAGTAGAAGTTAATGTTGGAGGATTAAAAGCAGAATTTTCACTTATTGTTGATGTGTATACACAGTAGATTTTTAGGATTTTACAAGTAAGAAAATGTACCCAGTAGTAAGAAGAAATCGTTGGATTTAGAATATTTCCAGCAATAAAGTAACCGACCATCGTATATAAGTTTGGGTTTGCTCCTTCCAGTCCCCTAAATTTGGGATCATTCGATTTTCAAACGGCCAAAGACACAGTCAGCTGATCTAACATGTTTATTCTTTCGTGTCATTACACACACGCGCGTGCGCAAACATACACGCAAGCAAACTTTTCATCATCATCATCATCATCATCATCATCATCATCATCATCATCATCATTAATAGTAGTAGTACTTAATTGAGTTTTCATACCAGTGGTAATTGTTGAAATTCACTGAAGATCACGTGACAGCAAGTTTCCTCAGTATTTCACACTCTCCTTTTTCTCATCTTCTTTTCTTCTTCTTCTTCTTCTTCTTCTTCTTCTTCTTATTATTATTATTATTATGTTGTTGTTATTGTTGTTTTGTTGATGTGTTTACTTTAATGAATGAGTAAGACAGTGATTTCTAGATTTACAAGTAAAAGCTGATAAAGTTGGCATAAAAAATAAATTAGAAAGTGAATTTATTTGTTTTAATTAATTTGTCTTGATACACTGTACAACTCAAACGTTCATATCTAATTTTACATATTAACAAATATGCAAAACCTAATAGCTTTTCTTTCTATATCTTATTTATTCTGCTTAATAGAGACAGCTAGATATGTAACAATATAGACTAAGATATATAGATACGGAGAGTTAGAGTATTTCGTCTATAACTAATCTCAACAAGACCTTCCTAAGATTAACTTAATATAAATTTAGTTATTTATGTATCATACCTGTCATCCACTGCAGAGAGTAGTACATCAATTAATTCAACTTCTCAACATAGTAAAACTAAGCCCAACTCAGTTTTCTTAACATTTCTGACGCGATTCACTATTTTACTGCCACTGCTTGCACCGCTGTTAATATTACAACTACAGTTACATTTAGCAGGGGAAGAAACTTAACTATTCTAACAAACATTCATTTGTTATTTGTGCTACCTATCTCCTTGTAATAACCAAGTGCACGATAACAGTGACTAGCCTTGATTGTACTGCTATTACAGCGCGACCATCCGTAGAAAAGTTCATCTCAATCAGCTACCGGTGAGCATTCGTCCAACAAACGCAACAAAAGGTTGTCGGTGAGAATTCAGTCCTTGGAAAACCTCGAAAAAAGATGTAAAAAAGACAAGCAGTATGAATTCTGTCAAGACAGCACAAACCCTATTTCCCTTTCGGTTCGGCTGATGAGAAAAGAAATTAGCTGTTTCGAACTTGGCCAAAATTTGCTACGTCCAATTGACAACGCAGGTGGTGGCATTTTCCTATGTTAAGGAAATGCCTATTGAATTTTAAAGGCAGTCATTCTCGCTTTTTATTTTATGCAAGAACATTTTTTAAAATTAAAAATAAAATATTTATTCTCTCGCTAAGTTTACATGGATTTGAAATTTGGTTCAAACCATGCTAAATCTTTCCACATCACTACTCATTTGTGCATACTTGAAAAATCCACGATACCATACGGGAATCAATAGCTACTGCGTTCTCTACAACACCGGTTAATATGTGTATATATATGTGTGTGTGTGTGTGTGTGTGTGATATAAGTAATATATGTTTGCTTTATTGTTTTTTAGTTGCCAATTATTGAAATAATGATTTTAAAACCATTTGTTAGATTTACCATTTGTTAGTCATTATCAGTGACAAATCATATTTTGTTCTAAATTCTACGACATTTTTGACAGCAGACGCAACGAAGGAAGAACCTAAAAGGTGAAATTGTAACATACCAATCAATTATTTTTATTTCTGCTACTGATTTTTTAAATTATTTTTTCTTTAAATCTTTTTACTGTTTTTTTTCTTTCTTTGATGTTTGCTTCACTGTCGTTGTTAGTGTAACTTATACTATTTACTTAGAGAAGAATTAATGAGAATAAATACTTTGAAAAAACAATTAAAAAGTATGCCCCTCCCCAACCAAAATCTATATCAAGTTACTTATTATCTTCATTGTCACTTGCCGTTTCCTCTTTTTTCTTGTTATGGATTACACTATAGTACCACTGATGGAACAGAGACGTCTGAACAAAGCAAGGCAAACTTTCACGAATATTTTTCAGAGTGTAATCAGAAATTAAAGTCGAGTCATATATTACTGTTGGGGAAAAGATTTCGATTAATAAATTTCAAAAAATAAGAAAAATTAAAACTCTCGATGGAGCGCATAAGTATTTAGTAAATTTAGTTTCTTCGATTTTTTCTCCCATTTTTGTCCCTTTTTAGTTTGTTTGTTTGTTTGTTTGTTTGTTTGTTTTCTTTACACACACACACACGCACATAATATGTTTGTGTGTGTTCTAGCTTACCATTGCTTACTGATATAACGGATTCTCACAAAATACATAATTCTGCATTTTTTATCATTTGGAAACTTTAAAATTCTCTTCCCACTCGCAGAGATTTGGCTGTAAGCAAAGACAATGTAATTAGCGATAATAATTTACATTTATAGTATTTTTTTTAATCCCACTATTATTTATAAAATGATATTCTGTATATGCAATTTAAAAATAAAATATTATATATCCAACCTGAGTATGTGATGGACAGACAGATTTTGTCTTTTATAAAATACATTGGTATAGAGAAACCAAGAGTAGATTTCAACCACGTGTTATTGTCAAGTTAACGATAACAAACTTTTCGTCTTCATTTAAATAAATAACTTTTGTTACAGAATATGCTTGAAATTCTTTATTCTCTAGTGTTCCATTTTAGCTTTTAATGCTTTATTTTCATCATCACATATTTCCATCATTTTCTTCATTCTTTATTTCTACATTCGTCTTTCTATTTATTTTTTTCATTTGTTCATATGTTGGCCTGTTTTTCATTCCTTTCGTAATGTAAATAAGAATATATATTTCCCGCCAAACTATTTCATTTGTCATTTTACGTCATTTACTTTGGCATCTTGAAGAAGTTTCTTTCTTTCTTTCTTTCTTTTATACTGAATTTATAACTTTCTTCTTCCCTCACCCTAAGACTATTCATCCGCTTCTTCCCAACCTGACATTTTAAGGATCATTTCCTTGCGACACCTGAACTTCTCATTACCTTCAACTTATGATTTCGATTCCGACAGCATCCACTGTAGTGCGGTGGTTAGCGTGCTCGTCTCGCAAATTTTCGCTCTGGGTTTCATTAATCACTGCTGGAGACATTATGAATATGACTTAATGTCAATTTTAGATTTGTAATTTTATTTTATAAATTCATTTACTATCTTTGACTATCAATATTATTTCTATATCTGTGTGTTACTCTTCGTATCTTAGACTAATCAACCTTTCTTGTTCTTACCTTTGTTTAGATCTATATCAGTTTTTAAGTATCTCTTTTCTATGTCGATATCTATTTCACCTTGTTCCTATCTATCTATCTATCTATCTATCTATCTATCTATCTATCTATCTATCTATCTATCTATCTCATCATTCTCTTTATAAGCAGTTTGCTGTTTTATTCTGCTTTCATAAATATTTCAACAATTACTGTAAACATATTTTCCATACCCTTTTCTTGACTTTTATGTTTTGTAACCTTTATCAACCAATCTCATTAGGTATGAACAAACGAATGATGGATAAACAGAAATAATAAAGAAAAGAAATCTGTGTTGAAGGAGACAGCTGCTTATTGGGAAAGTTTTGGCTTATTGGTTTGAGGATCCGTTCTCTCCTAAGCAAGATTTCACGTGGCATTTACATTTTGCTTAAGCATAGAATTTTGCATCCACGTGGTTCGCATCCAGAATATGCATGTTTGCCGAATCGTGTGTCTGTATGTGCATACATTTGTACTCCTCTAGTAATTACCAATTATTTGTACTATTTGCTTAAAACTATGCATTACTCTCTTTCCGTATATTGAATTTTCTTCATCTCTCTCATATAATATGTTATCGCATCAAAGTCTTTCTTCCCTTGTCTCATTCTGCTCATATCTATCAGATCTATCTTTCCATCTCCCTACCCACTTATCACAGTACATTTATATCAATCATTGACTCTGAGATAGGCGCAAATAAAACCTAGTCAATGTTTAACACCCAGATAAAGTAAAAATGCAGATTTTATTTATTTGGCATAATGCTGGGACACGATCTTTCTATGCTCTTCAACAATCAGAACAGTCACGTAATTGTGTAGTCTCTAATAAATTCATGTCATAAACACCTACCCTATTCAATTCAGACTTGCCTGGATGCTGAAAGAGTCGAATAATTCTTCTTGTGCTTCTTATCGATGTTCGAGTCCAGATAAAAGCCAACATTTAAAATCTTGATTTTTTTTAAGAAAAAGATATATTTTGTCCAGAGTGTGTAAATTTAAACAATTATATTATCATTGGTAGCTGTACATGCATTTTAAATAAGAGAAATATGTTAACTTTTCCGGCACTTAAAATGAATTATTAAAAGTTAGTAGAGACAAAATAGAAAATTAAAAGGGGTGAAACACTATATAGGGATAAGGGCTTTTATTGAAGCAAAACCCTTCATTTTAAGACTTGTGTTGCCTATGACATTTTCTTGGGGCGGTATAATTGGTTTTCGTACAAAAAAACTCCTAAAAAGTTATATTCATTTAATAAAACATTGCTTCAACTAACATGCTATATACTATCTATCTATCTATCTATCTATCTTGGTAACTGGGCTAGTTTGTTATTGTTTTGTTCAAGTAATTTCGACCATAGCAGTCATTATAAAGAACCAATGTGTTGTCCGTGTGGTTGTTAGAATTCCTTTGTCTACATGCTTTTATTCTTTGGGAAATTTGAAATAGTTTAACATGTCGTCATATGTAACGGTTATTGGGAACGAGGCCGAACAAAAAGAATGCGATTTATTTATTTTATATTTTATTATTTTATTTATTTATTTGTATTTTTTATCATACTAGTATAATATATACGCACATTAATTATATCATATGCACTTCAAGATACCATTTCCTGCAGTGAAAGCTATTTTATCTATTGTATATCTTCTAGGGTTTGGAGTTTTTGCATGCATTGGGTGTTGTTTGGTATTATTCACTAATATTTGTCTTATTTCTTATTTAACTACCACACAGACACCACATTGGTTCTTGATAATGACTGCGATGGTCGAAAGTACAAAATTGAAAGTACAAAATTCGGTACAGTTTATACACATCGTTGAGCACAATGCTCAATACCTTATTTGAAAATTGAAAAAAATAAATTAGACAAACCTTGTCATTTTTTTTAATCAAACTTAATATATATATATATATATATATATATATATATATATATATATATATATATATATATATATATATATACAGACACACTGTTTCGCTGTATCACATCTCATCAGTCTGGCATCAGTGTGTAATTGCTTCAAGCCGGGATCGAAACCAGACCGATTTGACATGTGCAATTATTTGGCTTGTAATTTATTATATTTATAGGGCATCGGTATCAGTGATATAGTTTGTATACATTGAAGTCAACACTCAGTTTCACGCTTTAAGCAATCATCTCTAAAGAAGTGAAAGTGTTCATTTCTCTGTCCGCACTATTAAGTATCAATAGTTTGCTTATATAGTTCTTTTTGTTCCAGTTTATTTCTCTTTCGACGTTTCTATTGTCTACTTATCTCTTTATCTCAGTCTGTTCAAATATATCGATCTATCTTTTATTGATTAGTTTGTATATCGGAAGTACCCTTTGCCAACGCTTACACACCCTGCTTATTGCTCATATCCGTGTTATGTTTTTTTTCCTCTTGTATTGTACGTAATGAATCATATTCTAACTTCGTTCTTTCCACCCACCTTGGTGTGCGACTAACTCTCCTATCAACATAGGGTGGAGCATCAGGGGTGGGTACCCGGATCAACGCTGAATGAATCTCCTGTTTCAAAGTTGGTGAATGAGACAACGCAAAACATTCTTAACCTAGGGGAAGGGGAGTTAGCTGCCAATCAAGTTGATGCAAAACTTAATTAATGTAGAAAAAGCAGCAAGTAGAAAGGCATCGTTGGTTACAGACGTGTGTCACGGAAAAAATAAGATCGAATATTTTGGTTGGAGTGTTACATATATTTTGCGTATGCATTTGTAACTATGTGTTTGGATATGTGTATGTGTATGTGTGTGTGTGTGTTTGTGTGTGTGTGTGTGTATGTATGAGTTTTTAGTCATGTGTACATATTATTACACATTTTTATGTGTATGTTTTCACATGTATGTGTTAATTTGTGTAAGTACATATGTATTTACGTAGGAAGTCCGATAAGTATTTGATGTTATCTTCTTAGCCTCTTACCGTAGTGTAGTGACTTCACTTCTTACTAGTTGCCTTACTAGTGTGGCCTTGTGTCAGGCTAGACTAAGCTTATTAACAAATACTTATACTTGTATAATACGTCTTATTTCATTAATTTTCCTCTCTGTGTCGAATTACATGAATATATCGTTGTATACGCTATCGGTTGGTGCATATTGAGCGTGTCTATGTTTATGCACACGTGGATTTTTATGAATGCAATAATTTATCGTTGCAATAATAAATGTATGATCGTTTTAATATTTTGGAAATAATTAAAGCATAATTACAAGTCCGTAACGAGTGAAGCTGTCGAGATGGATTCAGTGCAGTTGTTTATTATGAGATATCAATTTAAAGGCATGAACCCAGATTTTTTCTTGTGTTGAATTCAAATGTCTTTCCATTATATTGATAATTAGTAACTGTCAATTATATCCATAAATGGAGATAGTAAAAGAGAGAGAGAGAGAGAGAGAGAGAGAGAGAGATACAGAGATAGAGAGAGAAAGAGAAATAGAAACAGAGAGAGATATGCAAGAACAGTGACAGACTCAAGAGAGATAATGTTTGTCGCCCTACCCTCAATAATCGAACACATGCATTAGTTCGTCCAGACAAGACTAAAGGGAATGATCAAACATTGACGAGAGGTTGTTTTACTATCGATATGCACGTGTTTGTCGGCTATTTTTCCAGGCGTCAAGTAGATAGTCAGACAGACAATATATATATATATATATATATATATATATATATATATATATATATATAGATAGATAGATAGATAGATAAACTTGAAATAAGGAGACAGATATGAAATAAATTGAGATCAACATATACGACATCGGGAAAAAGAACACTGTAGTGTTGTGTACATAGTTAAAATGAGTTGGGTGTTTTGAATCTCGCATATAATACCTGTCTAAGTTTGAACTGGTGTCTCCTGCGGCAAATTTGCTCCAGGGGGGGGGGAGAGAGAGAGAGAGAGAGGATACAAAAACTTTTTAGTTTTACTTCACAAAGACTGGAGAGATAGAAAGAAAAGGTAAAGTTCCGACCGGAAGAAATAAAGGGGGAATAACCAAACACAGAGAGAAACTAACGCATTGAGAGAGAGAAACGACAACACGCACACAAACACACACGCACAGAGTAACATAAGAATGATAGCGATGAGTACATACATACATATTCCCTAGTCGATTAGTGATGCACGCTGGTCTTCAGGGTACCTCAATGTTATGACTTTCTGGTGTAAAAACCTACAACGGACTTCATAATTTATGAATGTATGTAGGAACGCGCTTATGTGAAGATGCAAAACATCTAACCCTATGCACAAACAACTGTGTGTGCGTGTGTGTATTTATCTTAGACTGGTGCATACAAAAGTTGTTAGTAAAGTAGTCAATTTTTAAACGCACTTATATGTGGACCTGTGTATCTTAACCGCGTACTTGCGTGTTCTGGTTATATTTGAGGGCCATTACCGTCATAGTGTAGTTTTTCTTTCATAGTGCCACCATTCTTATTAAATCATGTACAATATTATAGGCCAAACTCTTTTTTATGGGAAAGGTAATCATATTCTTAGAGAATTATTCATATTTTCGAATCTGACATACGGAAATGAATAATATGTGAGTTCATTTTCTCATATCGACTAAAAATTCCTATGTTAAAAACTGTCTGATTGTTTGTTGGCATAATGAATATTTTTAAAAATATTTCTTAAGATGGTAAAAGTCCACAATATTAAGGTACGTCGTAAACGTCGAATATATTACTAGTAGTTGCCCTGCAGGTAACTAGATAAATGTATTGTAAATTCAACTGCATTTAATAAATGTCATTCATTCATTCGTTCATTCATTCATTCATTCATGTATCTATCTATCTATCTATCTATCTATCTATCTATCTATCTATCTATCTATCTATCTATGTTCATGTATATAAGATTAGAAAACAAGGTCATCCCATGATGCCACTTAACTAAATGTAAGTTTTAAAATGTACATATTCACACATGTATAAAAACGTAGCAATACACACACATCCAGACGTGAAGGATTTTCTAACGTATATTGAATCCGTTGCAAATCTTCTAAACTGACAACAATTTATATAAACAATTAACTTGGATATCGTCAGACTTGACTTTGTGAGTTTATATACATTCATTTCGCATAAGTTCTGACTTGACTCTCTTTGAAATTCTAATCAACTGACCAAAGACAATTTTTTGAGGGGCTTCTTGCTCTGGACTAGAGCATTTCAGCCACTTATTTTGATGATATGGACCAAATAAAGTTTAATACAAATCCATACATGATATCTAAGGTGTCTACCGTAAAGTGACGGTTAACAAACATAACCAGAAAAATATTAATCAATGTGGGTTCGATCTTTACTAAATGACCGACAGTGGCGGAGCGATTCTTTAATGAATCTATCGCAACACACACACGTCCACTTTTTTATAGGCCGACACACGCACGAAAGTATCTGCAGAGATCTGTGCTATGTTCGATGTTACTGAAAAAAAGTTGAAAAAAGTTAGAAAGCAGCAAGGAAATTGCGGAGAAAAGAAATAAAACTGAAAATTGAAAAGAGAGATCGAAAGAATCATTAATGAAAGAAATAATAAAAAGAAAAGGCCCAAATCATTGAAAGGGTGAAAGAGAATGTAAGAATAAAAACTAAAAAGGAATGATGTAAGTGAAAGGAGAAATATTGCCGTTATTACGGAAAGAAAATAAATAAATAAAGAAAGAAAGAAAGAAAGAAAGAAAGAATTAAAACGAGAAGGAAGTTGGAAGTCAACTCGATGGGCGAAAACATTGTGAGGGGTGACATGGGACAAACGTCGCCTGATTCAAGAAGAGGTTTTCTGTAACCTGGAAATTTGGTTAAAGCAAAGTTTGGGATGTAAAAGAGTAGACGGTGAAGTAAGACCCCCCCCCCCAAAAAAAAGGAAGGAAGGAGAAGGGAAAGTTACTGACTGTTTCGCTTTTTATGTCTGTGTGTCTTCTTGGCCTATATAAGGAGTCTAGGTGTGTTGGTGCGTGTTTTTCATTCTGTGTACGAATGTGTGCGTGTTTGTGGAGAGACTGGCTTGTCTGTCAGAGACAGTTTTTCATTAAGTGTACAAACATGTTTTCATATCAGCGTGGATAAGTACGTATGCGTGTCTATGTCTATGTGTGTGTGTATGTGTGTGTATGCGTGTTTGAAAGACCGATTCTAAAACTGAAGTTTTGAATTGTAAATGTTTACGTATACGAGTGAGCGTTGAGATGATGAAGTCGTGTGTGTTAATTCAATATGTAGCTAGCTAGCAATATATTGAATATAGTGAATGATAAACAGATAGAGAGAGAGACTATATGAGTGTGTATGATACTTTTTTAATGATCGATTTTGTTGAAGCACATTTCTTCAATATTGTGAGCTTTTGTGATTGTGTGCGTAGGACTGTATGTCACTTATTAATATGGATATCCAAGAAGTGAATTATTAACAATCACACTACTAAACTAAAAGAAATAATTGCCAATGTATGCTCTATTACTGAGATCTTGAACCATACTAAATTTGTCTTAAAATGTCAACAGTAGTCTCGTAATTTCTGTCTGAATTTCTACGATGAAGAATTATCATTATTTACTTAGATGGACTCTGGTGCGATGTGATTGAGGTGATAACAACAACAAAGAAGAGGATAGTTCTCATGTAAATAATAAATAGTAGTTTAGTAACTTGTAATTAAATGAAGTGAACACACATACAAGGCAACCATACAACCATGCACATACACACAGACGTTGGTATTATTAATATTCAACGACACATCCAAGCACGTGATAGTTTTTTTAGTGTTTACTTTCCGATACAGAGTATTCAGTGATGTTAAAATTCACTAGTAATTTGTTTGCGAGTTTAACTGAATAACGCACGCACGCACACGCATATATATATATATATATATATATATATATATATATATATATATATATATATATATATATATATATATATCGTAGTTCGCACAATTTTATATATTTTACTCAGATTTATTATGTTTTTACTTATTTGCGACTGTTTATAGATGTGAGTTTAGGCTCAAGTATGCATAATAACCAACTCTACGCACATATATGCGTGTTTATAGCGTAAAATTATTTCGTAAATCAATATCTAATGAGTTAAATCCTCACTGGGCATGCCACTACTACGGTACTTACTATGTCACATTTATGTAAATGGTAATAAATGTTTTTGGGAAGGAGACTGCCTTGTGATTTGGGGGGGTGGGGTGAAAAGTAAATTTTTGTTTGCATAAGTTTTTATAATTTATGCAAACAAATTTTTTATTATGTATTTTTTCTTTTTTTTTTATGTATTTCTATGATGAGATAAATAATTTTTGATTTCTTGTGTAGTTCTTCGTATCTTCTGCCCAGCAATATATGCGTGGATGTGGATGTGCGTTTGTGTGCGCGTGCTCATGTGTGTGTGTGTTCAAAGAAAATTTCAAGTGTACATGCATTTGTGCAAAAGAATTATCATAATTGTGTCAATGTGTGCGTATTGTAATCGAATATGTAAGGGTACAAGAGTCATTTGTGAACATACATGTATTTACGGATAGGTGTGTGCATGTGTCTTACATGTTTTTCATAATCTGTCATTGTACACCTCTTGTATACAGTTTATGCATTCATACCATACAGACATACATACAGGCACACACACAAGCGCACACACATACATACATACACACACGCACACACACACACGCACACACACACACGCATATATATATATATATATATATATATATATATACTTTGGAACAGTTGAAAAAATGTTTTGCGCGTTCGCTACCCAAGAGTTTTATGAAAGTTTGCCTGAGTGAGATTTGTGAAATTGCATTTAGAAATTTGGCTGCGGATATATACAGGTAATTACTAACATCGTTGTGTAGTCTGGCACAGTGTCGCAATAGTAACAAGCTCACTGAATTAAAAGAAAGCGAGGGAAATGAACTCGCTAAATAATTGGTCTACAGCATAATTGATCTTATGTGTGTTCATGTAGATATGTATGTGCGTGTGTGCGACAATGCATACCTTGGTCGTTACGCGTCTACAAAAAATAAACAGAAACGAAATATGTTAGAAAGAATTTTTCCTCTTCTTTTTATTTGACCAAAATTTCTTTCGGGTTTCATAAGGGAACACAACCAGGCAAACAACCGTCAATACATTTATTTGGGCAGAGACGTAAATAAATCAAAAGTAAACCAGGTGATAAAGTCGGCGTACTGTTGGGGTGGGGCGTTGGTGAGGATGGGGATCTTTCAACTTATTAAACTAACCTGTTTAGGAAAGAGGATACATATGTAGACACATTATTTGTTTCTATATATTTACATACATGCATTATGTAGGTGTGAGTGTGTTCCTGGTAGCAAATTAAAATCAAAATATACTTATTATATAGTTTTCTTTTAATGAAATATATGCATTATAATTATAAATAATTGCATATAATAACAGTATAAGAAGAGTGGTGACAAAAGTTGTCGGCCC
>OZ038499.1:71996899-72159399 GCA_964036315.1 Acanthosepion esculentum | reverse complement strand
CCCCCCCCCCAAAAAAAAACAGCTAAAATTTTCAAAGTTTTCGATCAACAGGAAAAAAAAAGGTTTTAACTCAACAAGCGAACTTCCCAACTTTTTTCTTCTCTTTTCTCGAACATTATAGGAATGGCCACTGAAAAGTTCTCGACCCGAGCCACTCCCGAAAATTTGACCAAATGACCAATAATTTTTTTTTCTTTTTGGAAGAGTTTCTTGGTTGAATTTTTAGTAACTCTCATGTTACCCCCTCTTTCTCTCACGCGCTCTCTTTCTCTCTCTTTCTTATCGTTATCGTTTTCTTGCTTTATAAACGCATTCGTTCTATTTCATTCTCTCTAACATATGTTTGTCTATTTTTCAGTTTTCTTGCCACATTCTATTCTTATTTTTTCTCTCTTTATTTATAACTCCCTGCTTTTCAGACATTAACTCATTCTACTCTTGTCACTTTCAGGAGGCAATCCACGCATCTCTCTCCCTCTTTCTCTGTCATTCCTCCTTCTCCTGTGACGGGAGTTATACCCGCCAATACATTTCATTTTTTTTTCACATACCTTGTTTTGTTTTGGAAATTTTATTTAACAAGCTAGAGTAATTTACAGCACTGGTTAACATGTTGCTTTTGCAGGTCATTGTTAATAGGTTCGATTTTAACTAAATGCCCCCCCTCCTCTGACAGACTACCATTCATACTTGGGGCATTTGTAATGTTTGTTACTTTCATCATCACTAAGTGAACCACACTTGTGGCCTTGCGCCAGACTATGCTGAGATTAGTTGATCTGTAAATCAATTTCTTAATGTTATTTCAGTTAATGACATGAAAGTCTTGAGACAAAGTTTGTAAATATAACGCTTTATTGATCTTTAGTTCCTTCACATTCACTTTGGGCACTTCAGTCTGACGCGCATTAAAAAAAAAAAAAAGTTCAAAAAGTTCTACCTCTCATTTCACGCTGTTTTTTCTCCCCATTAAAATAATTCCTTGGCACTCTCGATCTCTGCCCCTCTTTTTGTTACTCGTTGTCTCTTTCTTTTTCTGTTTTACACTTTTTTGATTTGCAAACCCAAACTAACTTTCTCTCTTTAAGAAGATACTTTTTGTCACTTTCCCAGATTATCGCAATCATTATTATTTTTGCAATTCCTAATTAAATAAGAAATGCTGAGAAATGTGGAAAATAAGTTGTAGATTGGAACGCCTGTCAAAGAGTAAGGATTAACAAAACTCGTCTCGCAGTTCTGTGAGAACTTAATCTTCACTTCATTTGTCACAGTTAGGTCCTTGTTGGTAAATATCAGCACGAATAATACCTGATGAAAAGCGACGTTTAGTGAGACAATTCAATTGCCTTGTGGTCAGCTAAATTTTAAAAGATCTCAACTAAAAAATAAATGAAATTTATATAAACAGAGGAAATCATTTAAAGTGATAGATAAAATAAAAACTTGCAGAAGAATGTATATTGAAGAAGTAAAAGATTTAAAGCAGAAATCGGAAGGTTACATTTATTTGTGCAATATTCAGTGAGTAATAAAGTCTGTCTATCGAAGGAATAAACATGCTTACCAACAGATTCTTTAAAAATTGAGCATAATAACTATATAATGCTTATAAAAAGAATTAGAAGCAAATACAGAAGTTATGTTAGTTGTTAATTATCACGCTTGAAAATGAGTGAAAACTTTCCAACAAAAGTTAAATATGCTAAAAATAAGTTTCGTAATTTACTAGTTGTTATTTCAGTTTAACGAAAAATTAAACAAATGTTCCTGTTTCATTAATTCTAAAACAGGTTATGCAAACTTTGCATGAATATGACCAAAGTGCGCTGAACGTTAATAAAATATATATGAAAATGATGTTTGTTCAGGGTTTATGCTTACTGCTTACATAAAAAACCCCCAAAAAACAAAATCTTAATGCGAACCTAGACACAAACTCACAATGGTCCACATAGGTTAATTTATTAGTAGTATTATAGTTAGTTTTAAGTAATCATAGTAGTAGCTGCAGTAGTTACCAGAGATTACGGTAAGTAGTTCTAACTGTTATAGGACTCGTAGTTTTAATAGTCTTTAGGAGTAGTGGAAGTAGTTACGATAGAAGTAGTAGTACTGTACTGAAGTGAGTGCCGTAGTGGTGGTAGTTTTCAATAGATGACTAGGCGATCGAGGCAACGAAGTTGGGGTAGTTGAGAAATAAGTCGAAAACGCATGGCATTTTTTTTAATCGGGTGTTGGTGGTGAAGAAGTCAGAGTATGTAGAGCAATGGGGACAGAGGCAGGAAGGTCGCTGTCGCGAGAAGGCACACGGCGGCCCTCATTTGCATATGAAAAAGCTGTCCTACCCTGTCAGGGGCACGTGCCGACCTCGCTTTTCCTTGATTGGCACGACAATAATATCCCGGCATTTTATATGTCTGCGTAATTTGAAGTCCCTAGCGTCCTCCTGGGGTGGTTGAGCAGGGCGGGTGAACGCGGGTTGGGGCCGGCTGATTGGCGGCCCGTTGTTGAGCTGTTGGGCGAATGGGAAAAATATTAGTAGAAAAAAAAATTAAATTAAAAAAAAGAGGCATAAGAAAGACAAGATTGGGTGAAGAGAGAAAGAAGAAAAAGGAAGAGAGAAAAATAGAAAAAAGTGAGAAAGTGACGAGAAAAAGAGATCGGAGTGAAGAAAATAGAGGAGAGTAAGGAGAGATTGAAGAGAAAGTGAAGGAAATTGGAGAAATGATAAATTTTGAAAAAATAAAAAGAGGGGAAACGAGAAAGCGAGAAAAAGAAAGAAAAACAAAAGGAGCAATAACAGAGGAGGAGAAGTTGTGAGAAAAGAGGCAGAGGAAAAAATATAGAAAAGAGTAATAGAAATAATAGTGATCCGAAAAAAGGGAGGGAAAGAATTATTATGCAGTGATTTTAAAAAAAGACCGAAAAAACTGAAAATGACAAGGAAAAAGATAAAAGAAAGGAGAAAGTGGCAAAAACGGACATAAGAAAAAATAGTGGACAGAGTAAAGCGGAAAAAATTGTAGAAAAGTAAAGACAAAGCGAAAAAAAGAAGAGAGAGTAAGAAAGAGAGTAAAAGAGAAACGAGAGAATGGAGGAGAGAAAAACACAGATATAATAGAGAAATGGTGAAAAGAGATGCATTATAGGATAAGCGAAAGAAAAAATCGAAGAGCATAGATAGAGAGATGATAAAGAAAGAGTGGACACAGCAATGAGAAAGAGACAGAACAAGAATTTAAGAGTGGAGAAATATAGAATAGCAAAAATTAAGATGGGCGAAGGAGTAAAGAGGGTGCAATAGGGAAGAAGGAATTTAAGAGAAGAAATTATCAGAGAAGGAAAACGAAGAAAGGAATAATTAAAGGCGATAGAAAACTTCTCCTCTTCGGTAGAGGGAGGTGTGTATTGAGTAATTGGCGTTATAAAGAAAGAAAAAGAAAAGCATGAGAATAAAAGGAATGAAAATAAAAATAAGAGAAAAATTAAAAGAATCAAAGGAAAAATATGATAAAAAAGAAAGAAAAAGAAACGAAAGAAAGGGATAAGAAAGAAATAAAATCAAAAGAAAAAATAAGAAGAAAAATAATGAAGGAAAGAGAAAAAGACTAAAAGGAAAAAAAGATGAAATGAAAGGACGCGAAAAAGAAAAAGGGGAGAAAGAAAGAAGGGAAAAAAAGAATAAAAATTAAAAAAGAAATGAGTGAAAATGTAAAGGGAAAGAAAGAAGAAAAAGATTGAAATAAAACCATATAAAATCAAGAAAAAAGGAAGATAAAAGAAAGAAAAAGAAGTGAAAATAAAGAAGGAAAAAAGAAGTAAAGGATTACGTATAAAATAATAAAAACGAAAATAAAAATAAAAATGAATAAAAACAAGAAATAAAAAGCGAGGAAAGGGCCAAGAAAGAAAGGAAAGAAAGATGGAAAGAAAGAAAGGAAAGAAAGATGGAAAGAAAGAAAGAAGGAAAGAATTAAAAACGTTGAAAATGACCAGATAAAGTAAAGAGACTAAAAAAAATCTCTCGACGATCAGAAAATAAAAAAATAGATGGAAAGAAAGAAACAAATTATGAAAAGTTAACGTTTTTTGCTAGACAAACAAACAAGGAAAAACAAGGGACTGAAACGGCTGTGTGTGTGTCCAGTGTGTGATGTGTGCATGCCCGTTACGTGTGTGTGTGTGTGTGTGTGTGTGAGAGAGAGAGAGAGAGAGAGAGAGAGAGAGAGAGAGAGAGAGAGAAACCCGGAGTAATTTTAAGTATTTATTAAATTTGAACAAAGAAGTGAAAAAGAAAAAGAGGAAATGACAGAAAAGCAAGGAAAAATATAAAGAAAAGAAAAAAAAAGAAAAGGTAAAATAATGATAGACGTAGAAAGTGTCGAGGAGCATATACATACACGCACATACATACCCTGTATGTACTATATATATATATATATATATATATATATATATATATATATATATATATGAATGCTTATATAAGGTACTATACACTTCAGGAAGAGTGACACTGGCTTAAAAGTTTATCGAGATATATATGTATGAATGTGTGTATATACAAACGATTGCTACAGATCGCGCTAAAAAAGAAAGAAGAAAAAAGCAGGGGTAAAAGAAGGAAGGAAAGTTGGGTACGAGACAGGAAAGGCGGGTGTGTCTGCAAGGGTAAAGGAGGAGGTTGTCGGAAGAAGGCAAAGAAGATGGCGGACGGAGGGGCAACTGAGAGGAGAATGACTTTGTTGGCACAAAGTTTACCAAAACCTAACCGCCCCGTTTTCGTTCTCGCTTTTCCTTTCTCCTCTACCCATACTAAAATGTCCTACTAATAATACTACTCTTACTCTTACTACTGTTTTATCACCTCGAGTGATAGAGTGGTGTTCTACCCGATAGAAGACACGGTACACGGCTGAAAAGTTCATGCATAAATTTCAAGATCCTGACAAAGTTTCGAACGAATTTTATTTTTAATTTAGTGCAGAGAAACTTCATTGTAGCTCAAAGTAAACGGAAATAGAAAATATCCGCCAACAAGTGAAAAAAGAAATGTAAACATATAGGACAAAATTACATTTTCCTACAAAAACTTCGAATCAAAATTAATGTATTTTACTTTGTTTTGCACACTTTATAGAAATGGTGCAAGTTTTCACTTTATTTAATAATACTAATATTTATTGACTAATTCCAAAATAAATAAATAAAAAGAGTCTAATCGACTATCCATCGTATTTTCTCAGAAAGTTGAATCTGTGTGTACAGTTAAGGGTGTAACAATGGCGGTTTATTAAAGTTAACACATAACTGATTTTCCTGCGTGTTTTGAAATAATGATTTCTTAATAAGATTGTCTTTTGCGTCAGAGAAACTAAAGTTATGTAAAACCAAATAATCTTTCTGTTTATTCGCAACATTTTCTTTAAGTTCTACGTTGAAAAATAAAGGTTCGGTCTTTCGGATTTGTTTTAGAGTAACATTAAAGCCGATTAATTTATAAGTAATTTTATATTATAAATATATATTAAATATATAATTTTATATCGTGATACTATCTGTTTATATTTCTGATTATGTTACTATTCACACTATTTACATTGTTCGCACTAGTGTCCTCATCATTATTGTCACATTCATGACATTTTGGCCGTCGTATGGTCCGGCCTTCTTCAGGTGATATACGACATAGTGGATAAAAGCGTTAGTTGAAGAAATTCAGTGTCTTGATCCAAAGAGTTGTGAGTTCAGTGTCTGGCCACAGTAAGTGAGCATACAAAAAAGTCCCACTAATAACTGCCGATGAACAAAAACTTGGAGAGTTGAGTTGCTAAATTGGAAATAACTGAAACTGAGATATCCAGAAAAGGCATGGCACATGGAATTAGAACAATCTACCCCAGTGGACTAAATAAAGGGTTCGGTTCGAAATTGTAACGAATGTCACCTGAAGAAGACCGGAGCGTACAATGACCGAAACGTCGTGAATGTGATAATAAAGATGAGGACAACAGTCTAAACAATGTAAGTAGTGCAAATCGTGATGCTAACTATGAATTATATTTTAAGTTTTAGCATTAACTCTTGAATTCTGCTTTTTTTTTTGTTTGTTTTTTTTTTGTTTTTTCACGGGGAAAGTTTAATAAAAAAACAAACCTCGTTATAAAGCAGTTAAAAATGAAATTAGTACGTTGTAAAACCTTTGATTCTCGTAATCACAAATGGATGGATTTTACATATACATATATATATATATATATATATATTCGATATATATATATATATTTTAGTGTTTACCCACTAAATGTTACACGATACCCAATATATATATATATATATTTATTGGGTATCGTGTAACATTTAGTGGGTAAACACTAAAAAAGGGCAGTAAAAATCACGTTTATTTTTTATGGATTTTTATGTCAACTTGTATGTACGGCATGAAAATAACATTGATCGGGTTAAAAATCATGATCGAAGATCAGTAATCGCGGTGTTTCCAGGGAAAATGTTTTGTAGCACCAATAAAAGAAGCATTGGCACCATAATGCAATGATTTCATGCACATTATGAAAAGATTTAATTTACGTTATTTCGACATTTCGCTGTAGTTCGTGCCTCAGTTTGGCAAAGACATTTTTGTCCATCGATCTGTATTAAAATCCGATGTACATTTTAAAAGTGACATGTAGAAGAAGTGTTAAAACAAATGTAGACTAAGAGAAAATGCACACGAATGTATTAAAAATTGTTGCTGCTTGAAAATTTTGACTAGCGTCAAGGTAATGTAAGAATAATTGTCAAATAAGTTTAGATTAATGTTAACAGATGTCAGTATCTTTTTAATTTCTGTGTTTGATTCTTTAAGAAATCGTTCCAGTGTTATCCAGATTGATTGCTTTTCGTGACAAAATCATCATCATTGCTGATTTACATTAAGCAGTAATATATGTCAATAGTGCAGCGAAAACAACTCTCATCAAATGCATTTTCTTTTGATTCATTTGTATAAAAATCCAAAATTTTGTTTGACGCCAAACATTAAAGGAAAATAAAATCTTTTCATTTAAAAACCTAAATGACAATTGCTTATTGTCAAAATGATATTGATTTATTAGACATGAACTCACAACGATTGAACCAAATTTAAATAATACAGCTTTTGTTAGCGAATTCATGCCCAGTACTAAGATTATTACTAGTATCCATAGTATAATTTGTTTTTTCTAAAATATGAGCTGCCGTAGCAACCAACTTGAAGATCTTAAGGAAGATTAATTAAACTGTTATTGTACCTGTTTCTAGAAGAAAGAAAAAGGTTAAACATGTAAAATATTAGTGGATGCATTAAAATGAAAGATATGCAAATTATATAAATTAATTTGAGCTGTTTTTCGTTGCTTAATTGGTAAAAGGATTAGTTCATAGGTTTATTTCCCGATATTTGTTTCACCCTAATTAAACCAAATTAATTACTACAGTCCCTGACTATGCTTTTAATCTCCAAGTTTTGTCTTTATCGTGAGGATTTCAATTATCGTAAATAACACTTCTGCTACAGAAATGATCAAAATAGACTTCAAGTTGCTTTGGTTTGAGCGAAGCTTCTTGTGGAACTGCTAGACAAACATAGTTTTCATTAGGTAAATCAAAGTTTTTCCAAAGAACGGTTTGGTTTGCCTAATGGAAACAATGCTTCTAAAATCTATGACACAACAAGTAGCTGCATGATTTAATTCCTTAATTATCTGTACGTTGGTGAATTCGACTTTCCACTGAATGTAACATTAATCTGTTGAAGTGAGCTTCATTCATAAAATATTAACCGTTTTCAAAATAATGGTTTGCAAAGCAAGATCCTTGATAGAATAAAATATTTTTGGATGATGTCAACCTTTGTAAAAAGTCAGACACAGAATAAATTATGAGGAATGCATTTACGCCTTTACATAGCTTGCAATGAACAATACTTTCTAAAATCATCCAAAAGATGTTTGCTAATACTAGAAGTGTTTTAAGTGCAACGAAAATTGGAAGTTAAACAAGAGAGATGACAGAAAGACTATGAGAGTCTCGGTAGGCAATCCAAAATTAACAGCCAAATAAGTGAATGCTATTTTAACTGTAAGATTGTTGATACAATATGCAGAGTATTAAAAAAAGACAACGTGAACAGGTATATAGCATCAAAACAATCATTACTAAAAACCATCCGAATAGAAAATTGGAGTGATCAAAAGAACATTTTTTTTTACAGCACGGTTCACCCTGTTCAAAAGCGGGAGCCACTCAAGGTAGTGGGTTCCGTTAAGGTGGGAATCTGTTCCATAGGGCAATGGTTCACGGTAAGTAGCTGTTTGAGTGGAACTTATTTCTCACCGATGGAATACGGAGAGAATGTGGATGGTTTGCTACAATGTAAATGGCATGGCAGGGATAGGGATGCTGGAATGTGGTGAGAGTAATTTTTAGTGATGAATACAAAATAGAGTTACATTATAATGCAAAAAATATGAAATTCAGTGGGAGAAAGAAACAATGCAAGACTTATGCCACAAAGACGGTAAAATTTGGAGAACGCGTAATGCACCAAAGTGATGGGAGAAGAAAATTGGTAAGTTTATGAAAAACTAAACAGTAAAAATTATATTAGTTTATTACGGTCTAATCATTTGCCAGACTATGAAGATGAAGAATTCTTTTCAGCGTCACACATCACGTGCATCAAAAAGGTTTATTGTGGATGAAGATGTTATACTTTTGGAAAAATGGCAAGCACAAAGTCCGGGTCTCAATATAATTGAATCATTGTAGTAGGAACTGAAGAAGCAAATACACCAACGAGAACCACGCAATCTTCAAGATCTTTGGGATTACTGCCAAGAAGAAAGGGCAAAATTCCCAATGCAAAAATTTGGAACTTCTTCCGTTCTATGCCACATCGAATTGAGCCAAAGACAGTAACATTAACTACTAACGTCTTACTTTGACTGTTGTACTTTCTGTAATAATAAAGGTCACATTTAGCAAAAGAAGTATTTCTTTTTAACTTAAGAAAAGACCTGAAAGGTGAAAATTTCGCTGGTTGTCCAGTATTTTGGCATGGGCTTTTTTCAAAATCATTATGATGATCCGTCATTCACCATATAGCATTAAGGAAGATAGAGAAACTTATTTTTTGGCATACTGTTAATAACTGTCGGTTTGGGAGTAAAATTAACATGGGTAATTAATTTACTAAGGTGTCTCAAAAAGTTTTACATGCCACAGTATAACTATGGTGAGCCTCTGTAATTCCCAATGAATGTCCTCTCTGCGGTTTACCCTGATGACTTTCTTTAATTTCTGATACTGTTTCATAATCTGCCACGAATTATCTTATTTTCGGTCCAAGCACCATTCACCTTCGAAGAGCTGACGGATCTTATAATGAATCCTTTATTAGCCACCCTCGTCTCCTTTAATGATTACATTTTATTCTGCTTCTGGGTTTGGTAAATAGCCATTGAGGAAAAATCACTGTCAGACTTTTGAACAAAGAAACTTACTTTATAAAATTCTCTGCCGACTTCTGGATATTACTTCTCCAGGCACATTATATCTTGAAGATGAATCAAAATCATCGTACATATTTGCTCCTTGTTTTGGGGTGAGAAATAGGACGAAACCTGATACAGGTTGAATTTCCCTTCTCTAAATCCTCGCATCATTGGTCTGTTTTGTTTTGAGAATAGAGAATCAAAACCGAAACTATGAATTTACTTTCCTATGAGCATTACATTCCTAGTGACATTGATAACTGACAAAAATGACTCTACTGTGCTGGAGGAGGCTGGATCTACGTTATCAGTAACACTCGTTTATCCACTGTCGTGTAGTACTCACCCAATATATTGCTATCATTTCGATATGCAGTTCGCTAAACACAATCAAGCACTTGTCAGTTCCATATTCATCTAACCAAAGCCAGTAGATATTTTAGCTAGTTTGTGAAGTGGCTAATGAGCAATTGGAACCGGGCTTAATTCTGAATGACACGCGCACTATAATTTTGTACATGGTGTGGCCATTAAGGTGGCAAAACTGTAAACTTGATATTGCATTAGCAGTCGTTTTTAGGGATAACATTTGAACATCTCTGGTAAATATTTCCTAAAATTCTAACTAATCTCTTTCATCCCTAATTTTTAACCTGTCTACTATCGTCTTTGTGATTGCTTCATGGTGGCCTGGAAATAAAAAAAAATATTATGCTATTAAATCAGTCTATGCATAAATAATATGAAAAACAAAATATACAAACATAAAAAAAGTAAAACAAAATTTATAAAATTGGTTTATACTTATTTTAATATTATATTGTTGGCCATCTTGCAAAAGAAAGTGACCAAGAGACATTCATAGGAAATTTCATGCTAACATTAACTAAAGGATTCTGCCACTCAGATCATATTTGTCTGCTCCGTTAACAGGAGTGTGTTCATACAGAGGCGCACACACACGACGTATGAATATACATATGACGTATATATTTAAATTTAATAGAAAGAGTTTGATCTGAAATTACAGAGATATATTTCATAAGAATGTGTTTTCTTTAAGAATTAGGATTGTTAATCACCCTGTATCTGTGTGTGCGACCTTGGCAACATGAAGCACAGATGGGTGGAGGTGACTGGCTTGCTCTTTTTCTTTCTATATTTATATAAACTTAACTTCACAATCCATTCATTTGCAACACTGACATGCATACATAAATTTTTCATCACCAATGTACATATGCATTTGCATTACATACATACATACATATACATATATATATATATATATATATGTGTGTTTGTATGTTTGAAAACATTTGTATGTTTCTAAATAATCAATGGAATTATTTTCAATCAGACATAATTATTACTTGAAACGTTATATTTAGTGTTTAAACAGTCGACCCGGTTTTTTACTTTATTATAATCAGTATGTGTTACGTCTACCAGCGTGCACACTCGCCAAAGTTCATTGAAGAAAATATGCCCACTAGCATGGTTCGAACCTGCGTCTCCTATTGTAGACAATATCAACGTTTAATCCAATGTGTATTAGAGTATTGCTTCTCTGTGTCCGAGGTGTATACTGTATTATTCAAATAATACCCCTCCCAAACCCCCAAAACGTTGCGTCTATTTCAATTACGGATATCTGCTAAAATAATGTCTCAAGTAATATATATATATATATATATATATATATATATATATATATATATATATATATATATATATATATATATATATATATATATATATATAAAGATAGAGAGAGAGAGAGAGAGTGGGGGGAAGCGAGAGAGAGATGTGCTAAATAATATAGGAACAAATATACATATTATTAGCACATCTCTCTTTCTTTCTCGCTTCCTCTCTCTCTCTCTCTCTCTATATATATATATATATATATAGGAAGATCAATGACTTACGCTAGCATGGTTTCATGGGGTAGAATCTAATTACCAACAAGCAAGACCTCAGTGGTTGATACTATGGCAATATGTGGTTGATTTTCCTAGTAATGTTTAAATGACGACGTAAATAGTCGTTTACCCATTATTTCATTTTCTTATTTATTAATTCGTAGTTTGTTTTTATCTGTATATATATATATATATATATATATATATATATATATATGTATATATATATATATATATATATATATATATATATATATATATATATGCACATATACTTGTCCGTACGTATAAATATATTTCTTCCTCAGGTGTTATAAATACAGTTCTCAATGTTATGTGACAGAGTATATATTAGTGAATATGCATTATATCCAACATCGATAGCACGAATCAGTGTTTCATGCAGTCTTGCAATCTTCAGGTGCGGAGTTATTCAGACCATTATAGCGTTCTCCTGGTGATGATTCAAAATTGTGTGCTAATACTTATTTTTATAATTATTGTTCCTAAAATGTTAAGATTAATTAATTATAATTTATATCATTCAAATCCTTAAGTTCGAAAGGTGAAGAATTAAAAAAAAATATTTCAATTTAAGTGAACAAGATATCAAGGGAGATAACTCTATTTTTTGCATAAAATAAAATAGTTATAAGAATTAAATTAAACTAGTAATCAGGGTGTAAATATAAGAGTGTACGAAAAAGGAAGGATCTTACATATAATATGGAGATATTCCTGTGTCTGGAGAAGCCATGTTTAACACTCCATATTCAAACTGTCGGATTAACCTATATTCCAGGAGAGGACATATTCCACGAACGGGAAACAGCGATCATTGGGGTTTTCCCAAATTGAGGACTGAGAGTTTGAGTTTCATTTGCTATTTGGGGATGATTGATTCTTAGAGGGAAACGGCACCATGGATTGGTAAGTTGCTGGGGAGGCAGATTTAGCCTCTGTCCGGGTCACGGGGGTAGAGAGCTAAAGAAAGCAAATTTTCGATTGAGCTGATGCTCTAAAAATAACTGAAATTGACTGCCGCTTTCGTCCCAGTATAGAGTGGTGTCAGTAAGCTGCTTCCATGTGACCCACGTGACCTATCTCCACCAAATGATGATAAGCGCCATTAGTATCCACACAAGACACCGACTCTGAACAGGTTCAAGAACCTGTCACGAGGAGTCACCTTTATTCTGCTTTTTGTTGATATAATAGAAATGTGGGAACATACTTTATACAAACTACAATATAAGCAAGAATATGCATGCAATGTATATTAAAAAGTGCAAGACGGCCGAAACATTCAATAGCACAAGTTCTTCCTGTGTTAGTATAATGCAGATGTTCATGTGAAAAAATATGTGCTACAAAAATAGAAAACAAATTAAGATATAAAGGAAATGAAGCCCGTATCTGGTCACAATTTGATTTTGTAAATCTCGTGATACTGGACTGGTGTGTCTCTATTTAGTCATGTAGCATCTAGAAAGGCTGGCTTCAGCTTGTCCAAACAATATTTTGTTTTTTCCTTGCTAACACGCGCAAACAAGAATAGTATGCCTATTCAGGATCTTAAATTGTCCTTTGTGTGTGGATGCAACGCATTTGACTTGGCTTTTTCGCACACTGTTTCCAATTCAGTGTTCAGAACATGTATATCTGAAAATTTCAAAACGTTAAGTAGTCCTGAAAAAGCTTCTGAAGATTTTCGTTCTTTTGTTTGTCCATGCATGTGTCTTTAGCATGAAATAGCCAATGCCACGGGACTTGGTGTCTTTAGGAATTTTCTTTTTCGTGAAAGAAAAATTGGTTTCCACTGAACGTGGATTTACGACACTAGGTGAAGAGATGTAAACCGCCAAACAACTGCCTGATTGAAACAATATGATACAATTCAACTACATGGAGACAATGTGATTCAATTTTGTGCAATGGTGTCATAGTAGAATTCCCCCCACACACGGTGGTTTAATTAAATATCCTATAATGCAGGAAAATATGTCTGAAAAAAAAATAGACTGACTGAACAATAAAATACTTGGGAAAGGCCAGGTGAATACATGTGAGAAATATTTTTTAAAATTAAATATCACCAGATGTATGCCCGTGCTTGTTATGTAGTTAAGTAATGACTCCAATTCGGTTAAAAAGGCCGAGCTTACAACCACGTGTTATAAATTGGGAAGTTTCAAAAGAGTATAAAATAGAAATAAACACTCACAGGCCTTCAATCAAACGTAAGGAACACATGAAATGCTCCTTTTGTTTGCATAAGCTCGGCTGGTAGATTTTGATATACACAGCCTCGAGAACTGGGAGATGGTAAATCGAGCGAGCACTATGTACATTGGAAAAAATGTGTCCTCATACTCGGCGACACTCACAGGGACTGTGAGTGTTTTTTTTCTATTTTATACTCTTTTGGAACTTCCCAATTTTTTTAAATATCTTTTTATTCGTGAATTTATTTACAATTCAAATTTATTTTAATCGCGTTCCAACTTTCCCTCCTCACTCGTTATTATTATTAATGTGTCTTGATTTTGTTTGTATATCGCCAACGAATTCCTTTTGAAAAAGCGTTGTCCAAAAGGGCTCTAAAGGTATGCATTGTGTATTTAGGTAGAAATCCCTCGTTTGTATATGTTTCATTAAAGTCGACAGGCAAGGTACTACGATTAAGCTTTTTATTTAATTTTACTTGTGTTTGAACATGTGTTTTCTTTTTTGGACACAGAAGTGTGTAGAAACTGTCCAAAGGTTTTGTAACTCCGAGCGCTTTCGGCTGTACTTATATCCATTATCAAGAATGATTTTATTTTTACTTTTTAACTGGATGTATGGGTTGTGTGTATGTATCTAAAGTTATAGGCGTGTTTTATTTTCCGAACATAGTCAGCACATTGTGGCCGTGTTCGTAGTTAATATTATTGAGTGTTGGCATTTTCTTTTTTATTATTAAGGCTTCTATTATTTTTATCTTTTTTTTACACGTAGATGGGGTTATTATATTTGTATTTTCTACTAGTATGTTTGGGATGGAATCTGGTTAGTTTGTGTGTGTGTTTAAATGGGTTCTGATGGAGCTGTGATCGGATAAGTGAAAAGTAAGTCGTCTGGATAGGCATGTGGTAGTGTGACCAATATAATTATTTATGAGTTCGGTTTGATCAGGAACACAGTTCCTTAAGGATCATTTAAACTCGTAGATTATGTTCGTTCTTTGTAGTTTCGATCTTGCAGGTGTGTTGTTATTTTTGAGGATAAGTTTAGCTGTTTAAATTTTTTGTAGTAGATAATTATTATTTTTTTCGTTCGGGCCAACTGGGCTGGTGTATTTATTTGTGATATTCCTAAGTGAAGATTCATCTCGAATACCCAGGCCGGTAGACGACAATTATACTTATAATTTTACATGTATTCAAACAGGGGTATCCACTAAATATACCGATTATAGTAATAAGGAATAATGTTGAATTATAAATATAATACATTAATTACTTATAAATTACTTTGTTTACGTTTTGGATACGAAAATGATGTTAGTAGATATAGGCCTTCCAACGAGAGATGTGCATTTTAAAAAAAACGGTAACTGAACTTTGGTTAAGTCTTGAATAGATGAGCAGCCTAAAGTAAACCTGGCTTAAAAGTGACTTCCTTAGGGAGGATGCAGATTCGAGTCCTGGTGAAAGAAAGAATTCATTAAGTTTCTTGAATGCCCAGGCCAGTAGACGTCTACTACACTATTTAAAAAAAAAACAGTTATGTCTAATATATATATATATATATATATATATATATATATATATATATATATATATATATATATGTGTGTGTGTGTGTGTGTGTGTGTGTGTATGTATGTATGTATGTTTGTATGTATATAGTTTGTCTGACGATCATAAATAGCGTGAACATATGTAAATATGTTAGCTCTATCACTGATATTGAGCGCTTTCCAATAAGTACCACGCATATATAATATATAAAAAAATTGCATATATATATATATATATATATTTATATATATACATTTTACACATATAAACACACACATTATATATATATATATATATATATATATATATATATATATATATATATATATATATATATATATATATATATACCCATGCATGAACGTGTGTGCGTGTGTGCGTGTTAGTGGTTCAGTGAATCTTCCATCATTGTTTTCGTCAGATGCTTGATGTGATTTCTCTTTGCATGCGTCTGGTGTTCTCCATTGTTCGCGTATATAATATTATTGGCGGTTGAAAACTTTTGACGCAATTCATTGTGTCTGTGTGCCAGTTTATTTGTTACATCCTTTACAGGGCTCGCTCCCTATGGAGTTTTCTGAAAGAAGGCGCAGCATTAACAGATAGAGTTCAACAAATATGGATGACTGATTCCTAGGGAGATTCTCATATACATCTGTACTTAGCAACAATTACATCCTTCTTCGTATGCCATTATCTATCTATCTATCTATCTATCTATCTATCTATCTATCTATCTATCTATCTATCTGAGACATTTCATATTTATCTACATCGAACTCATTGTGTTTATATGTCAACTTCTTTTTCTTTTGGTAATTAGCAAATATTTAACCTAGTAATTCTCAACCGCCGTACAGCGGCACACTAATATGCCGCGCGATCCTCTTACGTGTGCCGCGAAATATTGAAGAAATCGTGAAGAAAACACCAGGCACAAGTTTCAGACTAAATAAGCTGCACAAATATCTGAACAGAAACATTGAAATAAAGTAAGTTCAGATTTGTGTGTATTTTTTTTTAAATCTGTGGTTTTGTTTTCATAACATACCCTTTAAAATTGTTTGCTAAGTGTGCCGTGATATTTTCATTTACCCCTAGGTCTGCCGTTGCTTAAAAGCGTTGAGACACACTGACTTAACCCACAGACCTGTTGAAAGGGCATTTTATCATATAGCTAAGACTTCCCTACCAATGGGTTGTCATCTCACATTTTAAGCAAACAAAACAGAAGGAAAAGTTAAAAACTACCAAAAAATGCAATATTTTCAATGGAAAATGCTTTATTAACAATTTACATTTTTCCTATTGGCAAACTAAAAACGGTAGAAAATATTAATAATCCATGAGAGAAATATCATATAAAGTATAGAATGATTTTCAAAAAGAATTCCTTCACCTCAAGAAAACAGTTCTATCATGACGAGGTAATAGTCATTAAATTGTAGGATTAGGTTTATTGGTATCTGGATAGGAGGAGATATTAACATGCTTATTCTTTAGAATTTTAGAAAAAAAAATTAAATTTCAGAAAACATATGCATATCTAGCTAGCTGGCTCTGTATGCTCGTTAATATGCCTAATGATGAAAAAGCATTAATTTTACTTGCATCGCAATATGCTTTCTTCTCAATAGGCAAACGCTTTTTCATAGATCATATAGCTCGGATATTATATAGAAACATTTTTGTCAAAGAATTCAGTTACGAATTTATTGATCCACGCTCGTATAGAAAAGGTAACGTTGACTGCGGTGCTATATATACACAGACGAGCCTGATTTTTTAAACTCAAAATTCACAAACACAAATTAATGGCCTAGTTTACAATTAGATTTCCATTGTAAATCAAACTTCCGCTGTCATTAAAATCGACACAAAGTACCTTAAATGTACATTAATAATCAAACTCCAATTTGGAGCTATTTTACCAGTTTTCGTTTTAAAACTTAATTCTTATCGGTAAGATTTCCCAAAGAAATGAAGGTCATATTCAGATAAAGCTGATCAAACAACATAAATCTTTTGAAAAAAATTAAACTGGTCTGCTAAAAAGAATCTAAACAAAAAAGGCTGTAAGCAATATTTATATTGGTATATTATTTTTATTTATTATATTATTTAGCATTTGAAAAAACAAACAAAAACAACAAAAAACAAAGCGTAGAAATTCAACTTTTCTAGTTAAGATTTCTGAGAACACATTTGTTTTTGGTGACTTTAATGCTCACCACAACACGTGGCTTAAAGATTCTAAATGGACTGATGTTGCCGATGTTCAAACATTAAATTTTTCCATTGCCCAATGTCTTAGTCAAATCTTGGATTTCCCTACTCATTTCCCTAGCAAGAGAGAGCAACATGCTTCTCAATTTATTTCTTACCTCCTCTCCTCGCTCTGACGGAACTTCACAAGACCTCTTTTCACACCAGCATGCTCGGGCGCTATTGCACACAGGAACCACTATTTTCGGCTATAGCAGCGTGACAGGAGCCTATTCGCAATAAATATAAGCATGTCCTCGAAGGAGCAAAGTTCATGTTTGCCGAGAGGATGAGGCACTGCATAGCCTCTATTATCTTTGGTTCTCGCGATTACTGGCGGCTATGTAATATGGCATTAAATAAGTGTAAGGTCTCTATTCTTCCCCTCTTCAATCAATTTGAGGTGTTGACATCCTCTGCCGATAAAGCTGAATGCTTTTGCCCGAAATTCTCCTCAAACTTTACTCTTTACCCATCCGGAATATCCCTCCTAGAACCGAGTCTCTCTTGAGTGATATGCATATAACACCTTCCATGATCTCTGTTACCATCTCTAACCTAGATCCTTACAAAGCATGTGGACCCGATGGTATCCCTGTTATAGTTATAAGAAGAAATGTGCTCTCGAACTGTGGCTCTTGTTCTCTTTAAACTGCATAATAAATGTTTCATTGCCTCCTGTTTTCCTTCCTGCTGGAAATAATCATCTGTTGTTCTAGTTTTTAAGTAATCTGTTAAGCTGTACGACCCTTCCATCTATTGGCCTATTAACCTTCTACCGCTTTTTGAGAAAATCCTAGAGGATCTAATCAATGCTGAATTAGTTCATCATCTGTCATTGCAGATCCTTTTCTTGGACAAGCAATATGGCTTTTGTTTCTCCAGGTCAGCTACTGATGTACTGACGATATTTGAGGAAAGTGTTTATCATGCTCTAGAAAAAGAAAAAGGTGAAGCCCGGGCTGTTGCATTGGACATATCGTAGGCCTTTGACAGGGTCTGGCATTCAGATCTTCTTCACAGGCTGAAAAAGTTACGGTGCCTCCGGACACTTTTTTGAAGATCCAGTCTTTCCTATCAAATCGCGAAATGAAAGTTTTCCTGAACGGCCACTCATTTAGATTCTTTCGTACTAACGCAGGTGTGCCACAAGGCTTCTGCTCTATTTCTAATTTTCATTAATGACATTGCTGATGACATCAGTTTTCAACTTGGCATCTACGCTGATGACACAACAATTTACTTCTGCGTCGATAGTAAGGTTTATCAATCTGATAAGTTCAAAATGGCAGCTGATGTCCAAAAAGGACCTCAAGTCCGTAGTTAAGTGAGGCAAAAGTTAGCCTATTAATTTTAACGCCTCCAGAACGAAAATTCCCTAGCTTATTCATCTGAGATACCTCTTGCTGCCTTCCATCATCATGGCTGATACTATCCCCCAGAAAAGTAACTCTTTGGGCCTTCTTTACGTTCTCTGTTGATATGAAGTGGATAGACTGTATTGAATCTCCTGCTAAGTCGGTTCACTATGTCGAGCGAGACAATTTTACTCTTCAGATGTTACAGATCTATAAGTCTGCCATTCGTCCATGCTTAGAATATTACTACTGCCACAGATGGTCCGGTGTGCCTGTTATTTATTTTGAGCTCCTTGAAAAGATCCAAAGAAGAATCAGCAATATTATTGGTCCTGATCTGTCAGCTCAGTTTCAGTCATTTTCCCTCTGCGGTAAGGTTGCGTCTCTACATCTCTTCTATAAATACTTTCATGATAATTGTTCGCTATGGTACCTAGAATTTTTGAATTTAAGCGCAGCATTAGACCGGAGTCGATAGCTCATCAATTTACAATTGAGCTGGTTAAGATGTCGGCGTAACTTCTTTGCTAACAGTTTCTTCTCTCGCACTTCTTGCTTCTGAAACTCTCTTCCGGCTCCATGCTTTCCAGCCAACTTTAATCTGCAAAAATTTAAATACAATGCCAATCACTATCTACTGTCCACCTGATTATTCTCATTTCTTTCTGTTCATTATTAATGTTTCTGTTCCTAATTCTTCCACACCTTGTAACTCCTTGTGTTTTAGTAGCATTACTACCTTGCTTTGGGTGATTCCGATTTTGTAAAAAAGAAATTAATTTGTTACACAGAAAAATTGTCTAATTTGTTTTTAACCACAATATATTTGCTTCTTTCTTTAGATAATGAAAATAAAATGAAGGTAAAAAAATACAATAATTAAATAAAACAAGTCGTGCAATTACTTTTATTATTGCTTACGAACAAAATATAAAACATATCAGAAATAAAAATTTAGTCTTGTAAGATTTTGAAAATAAACTATTTAAAAAATGTCAACATTGCTTACGGCATTTACCCGACTTACTTAAATTTATATATTGCTGACTTCCTTTTACTTCCGATCTAACTGTTAAGACCAGAGAATGGTATTATTTAAATAACCAATCTAATTAGAAAATTTATCAATAAAACAATACCTTATTTATAAAGATCACAAAATACAAACAAAAAAAAAAAAGAAAAGGAAAAAAATGATTTTAAAATTAGATATGCAAATTACTTATTTCCATTAAGTATGTTAGCCAAGATATAAAGCATATGATGGTAGATATAAAGGATAAAAAATAATTTCTTATACGATCCTTATTAATAAGCTGGAGCCACAGAGAAAGAGAGATGGTCATCCCCAAAAAGAGTAACCCTTCTTTTTGAGGGAGATGGGATAATTCTCCGGTGCCTGAGGTGTACTTAAAAGGGGAAGTGCCTAGGGGTTTGAGTAATTCTTATCATTGATCCATGTACGTATGGGCCCCTATTGTAAACTCGATCTTGTGTCACATTTTGTACGAGGTGGGCCTACAAATATATATAAAACCGCATTTTTAATGCGGCACATAATTAAGTACAATTCTGGGGGTGGTATCTCTACCAAAGAAATACCTCTTCTACGGAAAGAAGTAGGGTTAATCCCTGACACCTGGGTTATTCTCTAATAGTAAAACATTGAAGGTACTCGATTGTTTTCGGCTTCTGGTATGTGAGGGAAGTCATTTCAAACTTTGACTCGTGCCATATTCCGTTCAGTCTGGCCTAAGGATAAATACCTAAAACCATATTTCTTATATCGCGTCTACTTTGAAGTTAAGTACCTCAAAGACATCCTTCAATTGAACTCTATCCTTTTAGTGGAAAACACTGTTATTAAAATGAAAAAGTGAAATTTTTTGCTGCTAATCGAATGTATGCGTGGGCCTCTTTTTTAAAATCGTCCATATTCGGTTCGAGCGGGCGCATGATAAAGACCAAACCGCATCTATTAGATGTTATAGGTTCTACATGACATTTGCATAAGGGCGCACACTGGCAGATAAGAAACTTAATATATATATATATATATATATATATATATATATATATATATATATATATATATATATATATATATATATATATATATATATATATATTGAATGATAGTTTGTACATATATGTGTATGTGTGTGTGTGTGTGTGTGAGAGAGAGAGAAAGAGTGAGAAGAGAGAGAGAGAAAGAGAGAGAGAGAGAGAGAGAGAGAGAGAGAGGTCATGGCAGTGTAGGCAATGGTCCAAACGGGAAATAAACTCAGACAAAAGGAAACTAGGTGTGCAGCTGTTGTTGTTACTAGCATTAATATTTTGCTATTTTATTTTTCCACTTAGTCGCCATTGAATTTGCTACACTTGTAGCATCGGTGCACGAAATTCCATTCTTGAAGAATGTGGCGTCAAGCACCCTTACACGTCAGTGACGATTGGATGTTTCCTGGTTATGAAATTAAATTTTGTCTCCGAGGTAAAGTGATTACATAACTTACATCAACCCGTTATCACGTGCCCTAGAATTTGCCCCCTCACCTCACCAACAGCATTCTAAAAGCTGAAAAGAAATGTCCATGTTTTTCAGCATTGGGGCTCAAATTTGGCTTTTTGCCCTTACAATGAAATAATTTTATTTCACCTTACATCTCTATGTTTGTTCACTGTTTTATGTCAGTCATCTTTGTTAGGTCATTACATAAGCCTACATCCAATAATAAATTTTAATGAAATTTTTATCGTGATCGAATCTGTAGAATTGGGATTTTTAAAAATTTTATTTGAAACCTTCGTTCTTTAATATTGAACTCTACTGGATATAGCTACAAACAACCCGCTTTTACTTGTTGGCTCTATTGGGATGCAGGTTACATACTTCGAAGTTAATCAATTAATTAATTCACCTGATTAATTTTCAAAATGAGTAGTAAATCAATATTACGTCTAATGACGATTTGCGATTATGATTAAATCTTTTCCGCATATTTTGGAAGATTGATATATATTTTTTGTTTTTAAATAATAATAATAATAATAATAATAATAATAATAATAATAATAATAATAATAATAATAATGATAATAATAATAACTAGCAGGACCTGTGTAAATTACACAGATTTACTAATAAATGTTTTTAATGCTGAATTCTGTACTTTTCAACACATGACCATTCCCAGATTGTTAAAAGAAACGTGACGTGTTTGAAATGTCCTGAACAGATGATAGGTTACGAAACATGATTTAACCCCTGCTTACAAACAACTGCCTTTATCTAAGCTGATCCCCTTGCAATCCCTCTCTGTGTCGCACCATTTTTTACGTCCCTCTTTCTCTATTTCTGTTTTAATCTCTTTCTCTCCGATTCTCTCCCAGACACACAAAACAGTCTGGTTTTAATAGCATTAGTGAACGCAAATAACAAAAAATATCCTAAGATTTTAAAAATTTTAATTCAATAATTTTTCTTCTCTTATTTTCCTTGAATTCTTTTAATCCATTCATTTTCAGTTTAGGAGATTAACCCAGGCAGACATAGATAAATGACATGTTCCCTAGTCTTGGGTTGACCACTCATATCTTATGGATATGTTACCCAGAAAATTAAGTACTTCATTAGATTAGGAATATATGAGTACTATTCGTACTTTGCTTTAATTTAAGATAATTTTATATTTAACATTTTATTTAAAATATATTTTAATAATTATTATAAAAAGTCTATTTAAAATAAAATAAAATAGAAAAGAAAGCCCACGCTAAATTAAGATCAATCGCAGTCGTGTGATGAAAGCTGAATTTTACGGAACGGACAAATTAAACAGTAATGAAATATGTACGAAATGAAAACAAATTCCTGAAAATAGATTTAAAATGAAGATTTTTAATTTCAAAAGGTCACTTGTAGTTCAGGGGTGAATTTGTCCCCAACCGATCGTTAGGCTATGAAACATGATTTAACCCCTAAGTACAAACAGCTGCTTTGGTCTAAGATGAACCCACCTCAATCCCTCTCTGTTTCGCACTCTCTTTTGGTCCCTCACTCTCTTTCTGTTTCACTCGCTATGTCCCTCTCTATTTTTGTTTCCCTCTCAGTATTTGTGATATCAAGCATGACACACTATACATAGCGAATTAATATAGCGATAATCATAATAAAGCTACTACTACTACTACTATTATTAATAATAATGTTAATAAAATGTATGTTTTATATAAAGATTTTTTTCAAGTGATTATCCAATCGCTGTTGTTATTTCTTGTGTGTATGTTTGTGTGTGTGTACACGCGCGTGGAGGGAGACGTATAGGAGTTAATGGAAAATGGATGATTTTTTTTCTATTAATAGTATATTCGGACCAGATATCAACGTAAAAAAATAAAATAATACAAGTGAGCAACTTGCTTCACGATTGATAACAGAAGATAGAAGCACGAATAAAATGGTAGATCATTGAACCATAACAGAAAAGAACTATAACCAAGTAAATTGACTCGAGATAATTACAACAAATTATTATATCCACAGCAACAAGAATAAAAACAAAACGAATGAAATAAAAAAAAAACTTGCATAATATTTGAACGTTCTGCACATCATTGAATGTGATGTAAAGAAAGTACTTTGTGAAAATAAAAACTGCCTTCCTAAATGCATTGATCTAACAGACGAACTTTATCGGTTCTTAATTTTTTACATGTATGGCGGTCCTAATACAGAAAAAAATGAAATCTCACCAGGAGTATGACAAGAAGGAAAGTAGAACTCCAATCTATTTAATCTCTTCGTAGAGTATACTCTACGCATATACAAGCACAGATGGTAAGAGATGGGCACTGATCATTTAAGCATTTCATATAAAACCCAAACAAATCTACTAATAGAAAGCGGCGTTTTTGTTTTCCATCCCGATGACTATGTCCTGATGATGAAGAGGACTATGCTGATGACAGGTATTTGTGACAAGAATAAGCATGAACAAAAATCAACATCCTCTATAAAATATTCAAAGAAATAGGAATCATGATAAACCATTCAAAAACTAATTATGATATGGAATTGGAAATCATTGGAATTCAGTGATAACACTTCCTCTGAATCGATCATAAAATTCGGGATGTGAAATTAATACACACTAAGCACTTCAAATACCTTGGTGTATGGATCAGTTATAACAAATTTAGTATAGCCGATAAGGAAATTAAACATACAATAGGCTGTGCTATGGGTAGTTTAGTCGAGAACTTCAAGTTTCAATCAAACCAATACCTTTGAGTCATGTTCTTAAGTAGCCTCGTCTTTCATATGGATGTTATGAATAAAACTCGTTCAGAAATATCGAAACTCTCAGCTGTATACAAACGCTTTCTCAGGTTAATGATTCAAAATGGTTTTGAGCGAATAAACCCTGTAGACTTTAGGGTTAACCCGACTTCAATGAACCTTGTGGAGTAGTGCTACAGATTCACAAAGAACTGTACAAAATATCAGAAACTGCACCACTTGTGTACTTTCAACAGTAGAAGCAGCTAAATAACGGCATAATCAAGATGACGTCCCACACTACTTCAAATAAAAGGTTGGGAAGAAAACCCCCATCAATACCGGAAAGAGCACTGACAGAGAGTTTTAAAAACTATTTTTCTGAAAAATTGCTTTAATAGAAATATCTTCTTATTAATTTCAACCGATTACCGGCTGCTCGATCAATGAATGCCGATTTTTTCCACACATGTAAACGGCTAATGTCATCATGGCCATTACCGGTTTCCGTTTTCCATGATCAAATAGAACATATAATAGATGTTTATTGCTGGTATGATCTGGAATTGGGATTCAGTGATGATATGTATTCTGAGTTCTTCATAAAAAGTCGGGATTTCGAATTAATATGCACTAAACAATTCAAATACTTAATAAGTATGAATCAATCGTATCTCCAAAGAAATATGAAACCGTTTCACCCCTGTAGATTCCAAATACTGGGTAGTTCTTCTCCATTACACCAAAAAGAGAGGTTGATGTTTCTCTATGATGCCTCTCTAGTACAGGCAACTTTGTACTCTTTTCAAATGTATGCACTGTACCGCATTAAATCAAAGTTGTATCGTATTTGCCTATTTAAAGAAGTAAATAAATATTGGATCTCCTCAAAGTCTGTTAACTATGACCAGTGATGTCTCATTTTCGAGATAGATAGGGCAGAATTGCACCCTGTATGGTCCATAGGCATTCCAGTTTCTCTTTCAGATTCTTCCAATTATCCTAAAATGTGTTATGATTTATTCTTAGGTCTTCGCGATGCAGACAGAGAGTTGTCTCTATCCACCCATACGCGCATTGGATGCCATACTTTATTTAACCATTTCGTTTATGCAGGCAGACAAATAAATACCATCATTGACTCGTAAGATGGTAGGAATATATTCCATTTCAAAAACTAAGAGATAACTTTAGCTCTTCCATGAACACTGGTGTCAACAAAGAAACTAGTTTTACATCGTGTCATTAAGAATTTTCATCCATCTCTCCATCTCGAATGAACCTTGTAACTTCATCTCTAGAATCAACACTGTCCCTACTTCAATTCAGCTATCTCGATCTCTATATCTTGGATCTACCCTGAAAGTCCTCTGTTCATACATCTATCTCGAATTAACGCTGTAAATTCTTTAGTACCTTCTTCTCTCGAATCAACCATGTACCTGCTTCAGTTCATCCATTTCTCTATTTTATATTAACCCTTTGAATCCTATAATTCATTCATCACTCTGTCTTGAATCAACCCCAAAAGTAAATCCTTTCATTTAATCCCTCTATCGAATCCACCTGTAACTACATCAGTTCATCCATCTTTCGAATCAACCCTGTAAATCCTTTCAATTCATCTCTCTCTCGAATCAACCTTGTAACCACTTCAGTCCATTCATCTTTCTGTCCCAAATCAGCCCTGTAAGTCTTTTAGTTCATCTCTCTCTCGAATCCACCCTGTAACTATTTCAGTTCATCCATCTTTCTATCTCGAATCAACCTTGTAACTCTTTCAGTTTATCATTCACACTATCTCGAATCAACCCCAGACATTCTTCGACGACCCACAAAGCTTGATTTGCGTTTGCTTGCTGCTTTTTCTTTACCTCAGAATCTTCCCTAAGCCACCTGAAAAAGTAAATAAAGGTAAAACATACCCTATTCGCTCTTTTCTTATTTTTACCTTTTCCTATATTCCACCCTTCCGTTTCTCAGCTTTACACGACTCTCCAAGGTACATCCACAGTCTCCTTTTTATAATCAATTTCCCCTTACTACTCACCGCTTGGGTACCCATACTCCTGGTTCCCTGCTTCAACCCCAACTCATCCTTCACAGTAACCATCATTAAATCAACCTATTTCGATTTACCTCTTGCCTGGGCTGCGAATTATCCTTTTGCAAACCCCGATCTTAACAGAAACGATGACATTCAAGTGAAACTACATTATCATCACCCGTCCTTTCTCTTCTTTTTTTTATATCTTTCTAATTTTCTCCCTCTATCCAGCTTGATATAATTTCTCGCGGCTGTTTCTTTCTTTTGCCCCATTTCCCTCTTTGTTTGTGTTTCTTCTTATTTACTCTTTTTCTCTTTCAGTTCTTGCTTTCTCTTCGGTAACCCTCTTCTTTGTTTTTTTTATTTCCTTTATCATAATATTTCAACTTTGCTTAATATTCCCCAATCTGTTGTTTACTTTTTTCCAGGCGATTTTATTTCTTCAATCTTTCTCTCATTCACTTTTTAAACTTACATTTCTCACATTTACTGCAATCTATGCTAGAATTGTTTTGTGTTGTTCGATATCTTCTCTCTTCTTCTTCTTCTTCTTCTTCTTTCTTCTTCTCTTCTTCTTCTTCTTCTTCTTCTTCTTCTTCTTCTTCTTCTCTTCTTCTTCTTCTTCTTCTTCTTCTTCTTCTTCTTCTTCTTCTTCTTCTTCTTCTTCTTCTTCTTCTTCTTCTTCTTCTTCTTCTTCTTCTTCTTCTTCTTCTTCTTCTTTCTTCTTCTTCTTCTTCTTCTCTTCTTCTTCTTCTTCTTCTTCTTCTTCTTCTTCTTCTTCTTCTTCTTCTTCTTCTTCTTCTTCTTTTCTTCTTCTTCTTCTTCTTCTTCTTCTTCTTCTTCTTTCTTCTTCTTCTTCTTCTTCTTCTTCTTCTTCTTCTTCTTCTTCTTCTTCTTCTTCTTCTTCTTCTTCTTCTTCTTCTTCTTCTTCTTCTTCTTCTTCTTCTTTCTTCTTCTTCTTCTTCTTCTTCTTCTTCTTCTTCTTCTTCTTCTTCTTCTTCTTCTTCTTCTTCTTCTTCTTCTTCTTCTTCTTCTTCTTCTTCTTCTTCTTCTTCTTCTTCTTCTTCTTCTTCTTTCTTTTCTTCTTCTTCTTCTTCTTTCTTCTTCTTCTTCTTCTTCTTCTTCTTCTTCTTCTTCTTCTTCTTCTTCTTCTTCTTTCTTCTTCTTCTTCTTCTTCTTCTTCTTCTTCTTCTTCTTCTTCTTCTTCTTCTTCTTCTTCTTCTTCTTCTCTTCTTCTTCTTCTTCTTCTTCTTTTCCTTCTTCTTCTTCTTCTTCTTCTTCTTCTTCTTCTTCTTCTTCTTCTTCTTCTTCTTCTTCTTTCTTCTTCTTCTTCTTCTTCTTCTTCTTCTTCTTCTTCTTCTTCTTCTTTCTTCTTCTTCTTCTTCTTCTTCTTCTTCTTCTTCTTCTTCTTCTTCTTCTTCTTCTTCTTCTTCTTCTTCTTCTTCTTTCTTCTTCTTCTTCTTTCTTCTTCTTCTTCTTCTTCTTCTTCTTCTTCTTCTTCTTCTTCTTCTTCTTCTTCTTCTTCTTCTTCTTCTTCTTCTTCTTTCTTTCTTCTTCTTCTTCTTCTTCTTCTTCTTCTTCTTCTTCTTCTTCTTCTTCTTCTTCTTCTTCTTCTTCTTCTTCTTCTTCTTCTTCTTCTTCTTCTTCTTCTTCTTCTTCTTCTTCTTCTTCTTCTTCTTCTTCTTCTTCTTCTTCTTCTTCTTCTTTCAAACCTAACTAATGCCCAACTAAACTACCACCAGTCCACATTACCTCAACATCCCTATCACAATATCAAGTCTTTTCGCATCATTCCTTTGACTACCTTTTGAAACTAACAAACTTCCCCAACACCACTCTCGAGGTTTTCTTTTGCTAACATAATTCCCCACCCTTTTCCATCACCTTCCACCCTGTCTTTATTTCATGACAGCAATCACCACCTTACACACCTAAGTACCCGATACCCAGAAATCGGGACTCATAAAAAAAATTCCACCTCCTGCCTCAACCTTCACTTAAATCTGAAGCTCCCACCTACAAACTTATCCTGTGCACCCCTGCTAGGCAGTCATAAAAAAGAAAAAACTTAATAATAGAGGGGGCAAGAAAAATAAATGTATACGCGCGCGCACGCACACACACACACACACACACACACATACACACACACGCGCGCGCAAAGACGCGTACATACATACACACACAAGTTGGAAAGAAAACGTTTAGACGGGTGCGTCGGTCAGCTATTATGACGTCAGAGGCAGGTGCTGGGTCTCCTGTGTCAATCTAAAGCGACACGCGTCCGACGGCAGCTGCTGCCGCTACTGGCCAATCAGAGAAGAAAGGACATTGGATTGGTCTTTTAAATAGTGAAAATTGGAAAGAGAGTAAAAGAGAGACTCAAACAGGGAATTGTTTTTCGGGTTAGGGTAGGAGAAATAAAAAAAACAGAAAATAAAAGAAATGGTTACTAAAGAAATGAATAAAAGAAGAAAGTGTAAAGGACTATAAGACTATAAGATATATATATATATATATATATATATATATATATATATATATATATATATATATATATATATATATATAGATAGATAGATAGATAGATATGAGCAGAAAGAAATTGATAGATATGAACAGAGTTAAAGAGACAGTGAAATAAAATACAAAAAGAAAAAGGATAGAAAAATATTCTTAAAAATGAAAGGAAAGAAACTTTCAAGCGAAAAAAAGAATGTAATTCAAAAGTAAATGAAAAAATAAAAACGAAGGGAGAAATATAAAAAGAAAGGAAAGAAAACAGCGAGAGAAAGTTGAAGAAAAGGAATGAAAAGAAAATCAATGAGAAAAAGAAATAAAATATAAAGTAAAAATTTGAAAATAGAGGGTCAGTGATTCAAAAGCGAGCTGTTTACATACATATGGTATAACACATCCCGACATAGACACTCACACATACACATAGACTCCCAAATCTATAGAAATGTACGCGTGAGTATATATATATATATATATATATATATATATATATATATATATATGTAGATTACAGCGTTGACATACATAGAGTAATAGATATAAACAGAGTAATATAAATGCAGATAGATATACAGATTGCAAGATAGATATGAAATTTAACGTAAGTGAACGTATTGCTTTAGAAACCAGAAGAAAGTTCGGCTTCATCTGTCAAACAGCAGTGAAGATTTGAAACTGTCGTGGAAAATGATTCAAAAACTGAAGCAGAAATGTTTCAGCGGAATTCAGTCTATCGACCAAGATTATTTTAACTCAGTTCAGTGCGACTGGTGGGGAAGAACAAAAGTATTTTTATTCGAATGTGGAAGAATAAATAAGAATATTGGAAGTCTGCATAGATCATGCTCAACAATATACGAATGTTCCGTTTTGCTTTGTGTCATCACTTTTGATGGAAGTTGTGATGTTGATCTGCACAATGACTGGCTTCAGAGAAGACGAAACATTTACTGAATAATAATTAGCACTTATCAATTGTTATCGTTTTCGTTTAATTAGTGAAGGTACGCAGGGAAACATGATAGCTCCCTTAAAAGTATATCAATATGTGCATTCAGAAGTCAAGTTCGTAAAGAGATATACTATTTTTGGTTGTATGATAGCTTTTGCCCTCATGTTGTAGAAATAATTTTGCTAAAGCTGAATCAGATAAAGATGAATCCGTAATAGCAGGCTGCCTATTAATCTCTGATCTCTGAATCATCATCTTAGCTAAACAGCATACAAAAACTTCTATCAGAATTAAATGGAAAAATTTATTGATTATTTAAATTCATTAGAAAGAGCATTGGAGACTTATTGTCAAATGCAGAAGAGGAATATTTTGTTAGAATAATTTATTTTTGTCTAAAGTTTATTTTGAAATAAATCAACAAATCTATCTAAAGAAAACATGTTAAATATATAAGGATATTATACAACAGTAAATACAGTATTTACAGAATACGTTTTTCGACTGGGATAGCTTTTCTTTTGTTATTCTTTAGAAAACTGAGCTGTTTGCTCAAGGTCTTTGACCTTAATATGTGTCCATAAGTTCTCTATGGTGGTTAAGATCTAGAAAATAGCAATGCCAAAAATTCTCGGACAAAGAATCCCACACAAATCGTGATTTTGTGTGATATACTATTAGCTTGTTGGAAAGTGGCCACTTACGTTTAATTTCCATCACATAAGTCATTCAAACCTGGAAGAAACAATTTTAGAAATAAATTTTGCTACTCTTTCACAGTAATAGATTTCGGGCATGATACCAGTTTGCTAGCCCGTTGTTTGAGTGTTTCGAGTTGGGAGAAGCCTTTAAGTTGGTGGAATGCGAGTAAGAATTTGCACACTAAAATTAGTTCACATCATTTTCATAGAGGAGAAATGATTTTCAAGTTGGGGAAGACCAGATACATAAAAAAATCCCCATCATGTAATCATTCCACCCTCCATGCTCTATTGTACGTGGGAATTCTCGATCTGACCTACAAATATTTGGTTACCTTTTGGGAAGTTGGTGTGACCAAAAAACTTTCAGTATATACTAGTAATATGCACGAATTATGAGCTAAATGTCGGCGACTGCCTCCTGAAGATTAAGTAAACAGCTCAAAACCTGACTTCTTACTCTAGAGAACACGCTGATCATCATAGTTACCGTATAGCGATAAAGAAGTGAGTTGGTCTATTACGTTATTTATGGATAAAAAAAACAACAGTTTCTTTATATAACAATTTGGATGAAAAACGATCTTCAGCATGACTTCGACATGGCTTCAGATGACTTTTAAATGTCTAAATGCTGGTAAGATTTTCTTATAATGTTTTTTCTATGCTCCATAACAATCATTTTAACTTGGTTGTTTTAGATCTTCCAGTAGTTGCTTTACATGCCACAGAAAAGGCCGTTTGAAATGTGTGAACATTTATATGGAATGTAAACAGTGAACTCTGGATATACTCAGATTTTAAATTTTCTTAATATCTGGAGAAGTCTAATCTGCTTGATGAAGATTAACAATGCTGCTTTTGTTTTAAAATTTTACGTGGAATTTAGATGTTTTTGTAGATATCTAGAAACAAAAATGACAGTTTCACATTTTAGCTACAGTGTGACAATATACAGTAATGACAAATACTTGAGGATTTAGGCAAAATGCACGTCAACTTGCCTGACCTGTTTTCATTTAATTCTCTTTAAATTTCTCTGAAATCATGCAGGCATGCAACAATTATTTTTTTATAGATACAGTTTATGTGTCGAAATATTTGTTTTTTGTAAATATTCATTAAGTCTTTCCGTTAAAAGAGCTAACAGATGTCATGAAGTGTCCATGACCTTGATGGGAAACGCATGGTTTGAAACTGGCTTCAAATACTGACCATATTGCCGCTAGCAAACATACAACACTCACAACCGCCATGCTGGCCCTTTTTGTCTTTTCTATTTTTCAAAGTCGTTTAATGTATTTTTCTCTATATGAATGTCTGGTGCATTCTATATGTAAAAGCATACAGGTTCACATATACACCTATGTATATCTAGTAGTAGAATTAGTATATGTACTGTGTGTGTAATGGCAGTGCATAGAGTTTTCTTTTCATTTTTTGTCTTTGCTATAAATAAGTAGCGGGGAACCAGAAACAATCTGGGACACACACAAGCGCGCATGCGCACACAGCTGATTTTATAAATGTCTCATTGTTGACAGAATCATTTATTGACCTCTCTCTTCTAAGTCATAAAAATTGGCTGCTACTGAATCCTAAAAAATATGGATTTCTCTATTTTTTTATTAAATTCAAATACATTTTATAAAAAATCGGCACATTTGCTTCTGCGTGCGTACAAAAATCTTATCCGAATCTGTGATTGCCTCCGATGATGCCGAAATTATTTTTTCAGATTTCTACTTAATTTTGAAAGTCTTTGCAACATATTTATTTTTTTTTAAATTCAGAATTTCGCTCTGCACGCTGACAAAACCTGATTCATCCAAATTGTTATGAATAAGTAAATAGATAGATAAAATAAAATTCCTGAAATTGTTTTTGCTAATTTAAAAATATTTTGGCGAAAAATTGAATTTTTGTGAAATTTGCCGCATATATGCCAAACATTGACTGAATTTGCAAATGCCAGTTTCATCTAAAATTTCTGTTTCTATAATCTTTATTAAATTAATTTTTCTCGTTGATAAAATATTTTTGCATCTTTCCAAGTCGATATTTTGACGGATTAAATTTGCTTTTCACATGTGTAAAAGATGCATGCGTGTATATATTTGTGTGCGTATGTGTATACTTGTATGTGTATGTTCGCATGCATGTCTTGTTTTATTTTATGCAAATGTGAATGTGCACACATGTCTTCTCAAGTAATGGTGTTAATGTATTTCAGAATTTACGAACGCTGATAAGTTTTTTCTTCGCTCAAAAACTTTTGTTCATTATAACACATTTCTAAATTATATCGCTCTTTTCACCTCGTTAAGAGACCCAGTACTCTGCCCGCTTTCTACGTCTATCTTTTCTTCAATGACGACTGAAGGGTGGGGGTTACCTACACTTTATAATGACCCCCATCCCGTAAGCTATTAAAAAAAGATCTCCAACGGTATAACCTACTCAACCCATCCAGCAAAACTTTCCCATTCCTTTTTTTCCTTTTCAATTCATTTTAGTATTGTTTTGAAAATTCATTTTCCGTGTTTTTTTTTTCACTGGCATCTATTTAAAGTCCTTGATTTTTTTCTTTCTTTCATTTCTTCTCGTCAATCAAATACGTGCATTTTGAAATTCTTTTCCTCGATAAATGCCCCTCGCTCATATTCTTTCTTTCTTTCTTTCTTTCTTTCTTTCTTTCTTTCTTTCTTTCTTTCTTTCTTTCTTTCTTTCTTTCTTTCGTAACATAGTTTCTTTCTCCTTTTATCATACTTTTACTATGCTTCACCTCCCTTACGTAATTTCTCTTTCGTTAATTCTTGCTTGCTTTCTTTCTGCAATATTTCTTTAACAAAATGAAAATATTGTCATTCAGTTTTTTTAAATAACAATTCCCGATCTTCGTTTTTCAGCTACCCCCCCGTTCACACTACTTCTTCATTCTTCTCAATATTTTTATATTCCTTTAAATATCTCTTTTTGATGACATCACTGAGTCATTTCAATTTTAATTCTTCAAAATATCATCAGACATCACTCTTATCAATATATCACCACTGAACATCTCTAACGGGTTACGCAACAGAACACTCTCACCCAATATTTTTATCATACTTTTCCTGCAGTATTTTTTTAAATCTCAATATTTCTTCCTCTATTTTGTTAGTTTCTCATTTTGAAATATATTGTTCCAAAATTAATATTATCAAATTATACCATTCGTTATGTAAACAAAATATATGTAAGAGAAACGAGTCGCTCATAATTGGCGATATTGAAATCTATTCGTGATCTAAAAAATTATATATATGGGGAACGAGTCGCTTATAGTTGGTGATATTGAAATCTATTCTGCATCTAAACAAATTTTTATATGAGAAACGCGTCACTCATAATTGAGGATATTGAAATCTATTTGGGATCTAAACACATTTTATATATTAGAAACGAATCACTCATAGTTAACGATATTGAAATCCATACGGGATCCAAATAAATTATATATGAGAACCGAATTCCTCATAATTGAGGATATTGAAATCTATTTGGGATCTAAACAAATTATATATATATATGAGAAACGAGTGAAATTTTAACTCAGAACTAATTTCAACTGGGAACTAATTTCACCTCGAAATTTATTTCAACACGAAACTAATTTCAACTCGGAATTAATTTCAACTCGGATCTAATTTTAACTCGGAAGTAATTTCAACTCTATTCAAAATCAGTTATCAATTTCTGTAAATTCCTAAATAAAATGAAATGAGTTGGTGTTAATTTTTTAATTTAGCATTAAAAATCCTTAGTAGATAAGATAATTTAGAATTCAGCTTTTCTGCAAGTTTCATTCTTTTTTTTAATGCAAATGAATAAAGTGGTACTTTTTTTATTTACTTTTATTCATTTAAATCTGATGCAATAAAAATGCAATGTTCTTTGTACCAAGAACAGTAGACTGCTTGGCTGTTTTTTTTTAAACTCTCGTTCAAAAGAATTGGTTATTTATCAAAATTTAAGAAAATTAATTAGATCCGAGTTGAAATTAGTTCTGAGTTGCAATTTGTTCCGAGTTGAAATTAGTTCCAAGTTGAAATTAATTCTGTACCCCTGAGAAAAGATACTGAAATCCATTCGCCATCTAAACAAATTTTATATAAGAGGATGGAATTGCTAATAATTGCTAATATTTTCATAAAATGCACAGCTGTCTTTTTTCGACAAAAGTCAAATAAAATGTTACTTTGAACAAGCACTGATCATTATTTTGAAATGGTTTTTCTTTTAATGAAATAGTTGCAAAACTAAGAGCTTCTATTCCCGGACAACGCCAGGTATTCCTGTTTGCATATTTTCTCTGCATATATTGGCATAATTCAACCGTTTTAAAATAGAATTCGAAGATTGATATTCACCACTGATTTGGGCAACGAATATTTCCTGTTTGGCTCAGTAGCGTCGTCATTTGGGTTTATTAATTTTCTGTAGACAATAATTCCAAAATCTACGTTTTAGCGTTCCTGAACAAAATACACAATAGCCATCAATAATTTAGCACAACAGAGATAAACAAAGTACTAGATACGTTCTTTTACCGGATTAGTGATTGTTATTTTTTCTCTTTGTGTTTCTTTATATTATCAACTGCAGATGCTGTATAAATCCAACAAGCGTTGTACAGAAACACCGTTTTCAAGTTTATTCACAAGTTCTACCTTATTTGTTATGGGCAACGTATGGTGTTCGTGTTTCACATGACAAGAAGCACTTCCTGTATTCATTGGAGCCATGACTGGTATTAAATGCCAGCAGGTTAAAATAAAAATATACAGATGCTTTAACAGCATTAGAAAGTGTTGAAAAACAGCTTTTGAAGCAGCTAGCGCAACGAAACAGCAGTGGCAAGTTCGAGCAGCTAACTGGAAAATCTGAAATTCCTATCGTGGAAATTAATGGCGAATTACTGATTGAAACGAATTACTGATGACCGGATTAGTGGCCAAACTGTATAATATTCAGTAATCTTTAAATGCTTTGTCTCTTACAACAGAATAACATAGATTGCGATTGGAATTAGTTTTTTAAAGTAAACAAAAAAAAAATTAAAATAAATTACTGTCGAGATAGAAAATTCTATTCAAAATAGCAGATGTAGTAAACACTTAAAGAATATTGTTAATAACATCAGCCGATATAACATATGATATAAATCATAGCTTACGGCGACGTCACGTTAAAACACTGGTTTTCGTACCATCACGGAAGTTAATCAACATCGAGCCTAGTCAGTACCTAGACGGTGACCGCTTGGAAATATCGGATGCTGTAAGCTTGAATGTGTGGGTGGTGTAGTGGTTAATGGCTCGGAATTATTAATTGGTGAACCGAGTTCCAATTCCAATTGGGTTCGTGAAAGTACCCTTGGGAAAGGTATGAATTCACCTCTTCTAACTCCCAGCTATGGGTTAATTAGTATGACTTGTATCACTAAAATCATTATTATCTTTAAAAATATAATAACAATTTCGTTCAAAATATTTCGATATCGTCATTAAATAACCCATAAATGTTGATATGCGGCTAAACAAAAAAACCAGCCTACATACACATCATATCAAATATATAATAAAAAAGAAACGGTGTTGCGTGGAATAAAAATATTAAAATGTAAATAACGATAATTTTAGTCATTGTGAATTAAGTGGATTTTGATTCGCTGCTTCGTTATTGAATTATGTGAGACTATAAAAAATACCATAAAATTTGTGTGCTCACTATTGGTCATACATAAGTTATGAACAAGATAGATATTTATTAACCTGAGTGGAACGCCAAAAATTCAGAGCACTCATAAACGGACGTCTTTAGTGTATAAGCAGTAGGATGTCCACAAAGTAAATTTTATCTGCGAAATTTATAAAGTCAACCTGAGTAAAATAGTTTGGATGTTTCATCCCTGAATGTGTCCCAACCTGATTTTGATAAAACTAGAGAATTCCATCTTCATTTCAACCTCACACCTGTAACAACAGCCAATACATCCGCCTCATCGCCAACATTTCCTGCTGTCGCATGGAGGTCAGCAGTTATGTTGATACAAGACTTAATTAGTTACGTAGTTTTCAAGTGAAATTAGTGTATAAAAAACACATGTCTGCGAAGAGATATGATTATATATATATATATATATATATATATATATATATATATATATATATATATGATTTGTTTCTTTAAAAATAGACTCTTTCCCCCACTCTCCCCTCTTTCTCCTGTTTTCTCTCTCTCTCTCTCTCTCTCTATATATATATATATATATATACAAAGAGTCAGAGAGAGAGAGAGAGAGAGAGATATAGAGAGAGAAAGAGACAGAGAGATCAATGTTAAAGATAATATGGTGCACAGGAAGTGCATAGAGTCATAAAAAACTTTGCTCAATATAAAAGAATTGAGATAAATGTATATTAAAACAAGTATAGCCGTTAACCCTTACTGTATGATACAACTTAAAGTTTCAGGCATTAAGAATGAAACTGTAACTAATGACATACTTGTTTTAATATATATATATATATATATATATATATATATATATATATATATATATATATAAAAACTTTAAAAAGAAATGACAAGAAGGAAGCCTTTTTTGCTGACGCGTTTCTTAACTAGAAGTATTTCTTTTTATCTCCCGCCATAAATCTCGTCAAGGAACGAAACCCATTGTCATAAAAGTTTTCTTATTCTCATTTCTTTCATTAATATTCTCTTTACAAATATACTTTATTTATATCTCAATGTTTGCGCCCTACAGCACATCATCACTCAGACAAAATCTTATGTTTGGTCATTTGGGCCGATATTGGTAAATGCATCAGGCCGAGAGCATAGCCCATCTTCGCTTATATATATACATATATATATATATATATATATATATATATATATATATATATATATATATATATATATATATATACACACACACACACACACACACTAATACATATATATATATATATATATATATATATATATATATATATATATATATATATATATATATATATATATATATATACATGCCTGAGAGAACAGACATAATTCACACTGTCTACGCAAACGTGGGTATCCATAAAAATAAAAAAAAATTTTTAAATGAAAAAGGACTTATGAGTGACGTTTTTCGTTCTAAGAAAGAATTTATTCAAACTAATAACGGTTTCATTAAGGGAATTAATCGTATATATAAAAGTCGAAATTATGATTAGATGAATTATGGTTACGAATTCTTTGAGTGTATTGTTTTGTTGAAGGTCATATATTCATATAACATTTTCTAAAAATTCTTAGATGTCTCACCAATACATTTCTTGAGACAATTTTTGAAGTCTGTTTTATAAACTCCTCTTTGAAGTTTAATGACGAAGTAGGAATTTACAAAATGAACTCCAAAAAATGAGGTCATTTACAACGATCATCGTTGGAATGATGTGGCTGAAAGATGCACGGGTCGCCTTAGAAAGGATTTCAACACCTCGTGCTTGTTTTTAATTAGTTGGTGGTAGGAAGCTTTAATTTTGCACCTCCTGTACATTTGGTGTATTGTGAATAATAGCCTACTTCAGTGGCTAGATGAATGAATAATTTCTGCCACCTGTTGTTTATATGCGAGGTGGTTTCTTACTCTTATTTTTCTCCTGCATATGAAGAGTCCTGAAGATGGGATAGGCTGAAGCATTGTGCTAACAATAGTAAATATTCAAAGTCCAACAATACTGATATAATATACATTGTATAGTGCCAAATATGCTTTTCTATTGTAATTGATAAACATATTGCTACCGCTTTCTATTTGCAGATCTAAGCTTGGTCGCTTATCCTGCATAAATGGACGACTGGATGAAGCATATGCAAATCTACTAAGAAAAATCCAGAACATCAGTTGACGATCCCATGCTACACTTAACACAATCTACGGAGAACAGAGACCAATCTTGCTTAAGCTCAAACAAAAGCGACTACAGTTTGCCGACCATGGCGAACGAGCCGTCAAGGAGACCGTTTCATCCTTATTCCTATGGCATCCTTCTGGAAGTGTCTTCACACGAAAATTGACTTTCCCAGACACCATAACTCGGGACTCAGTGTTGGATAATGGAGACAACAATACAGTACCGAATAGCTTGGAAAGGGATTATCAATAGAGTTCCGACCAAACATAGAGAGGTCGAAGGATAATGATGATCATGCATAACAGAAGATAACTATTATAATTTCAAATTTATCTATCAGATTAAAAAAAATGGATCAACAGACATAAAAATTGAACCTGAAAGAAAGCAAAACACTCTCAAACAGAACTAAACTGACAAAAAGCAGCCAATCATTTCTTTGAAGACGTTATATAATACATAGATTTGTGTGCCTATCATAGAGTGAATATCAATGGGTGTCAAATATTAAGATAAATCTGTGATATCACAAAGATGTTATTTTGATAAAGTATTCTTCGAATGTGGATAACAGACATGTTTAAACATTCTGATAACGTAAACCGATGTCGAATTTGGAAGCCATTTGACAAAATGTCACCTCAAATTAAGCCTGGAATAACCAAAGTGAAAGGTAGATATGTTTCAAAAGAGTAAATAGAGAAAACCGATGGTTTTCTATTAATAAGTACCCACTAACATCTGTATCTTTGTTAAGAGGCGATTGAAAAGAATCATGTAATAAAAATGTTGGAAAAATGATTGGTTCTTTATAACTCCTCCTGTCATGTTCTATCTTTACAAGAGTTAGATCAGACCAAAAATGGAGTATTGCTGCCATATCTGGATTGGAACTACGCAATTCTCACTTCCCAGACTTGATAGAGTTTAAAAGCATTTAGGCGGCATTTTAGACAATGAATTATTTCCAACTCTACAGCACCTTTCTCACAGACAAAACGACGAAATTCTCTTGTTACTCTATCGCTGTTTGCATGGCAAATATTCAAAGGAAATACATCTTTAGTTTCATTAGTCTCGATTTTTACAACTAAGAATCGTCATGTAATGTACAATGGAGCTGCTCATCATAATGCCCTTCCTCTTCCTTTGGTAAGAAGAAAGTTCCACTCAAACACTTTCTTCTCGAGAATCACTAATTTGTGTAATAGATTCCTTATCTTAAATCCAACTAACAACCTCAGTTAGTACCTCCTATATTGAGTGGCTCTTGGGTGTTATGTTGGTTGAACATTTAGGAAGCAAAAATATTAAAAATCTTTCTTATTCAGATTTGTCATTAGAGAACAATTTCCGGATCTTATGTCTCTGTTTTGATTGAGAAATTTTATATGAAGACTGCAGGTAAATAGTCAACGGAACTTGAGGTAAAGTATGGCTCTGATGGATTTGCAGTGATTATCATAAAAGTTGTTCTTGTGTAGTTTTCACAAAGAAAACCTGCTTGAAATTGAATTATATTGGCGATATAGCTCGTTCAACTGATTTAATTTTATCAACATGACAATATTTACGACAAAAGTTTTTAAACAAAATTTATTCTATTAATCATTACAGTTCAATTATAATCTTTCGGTTAGTGTTCTTTCTGTGCTTGTATAGTATTGTGAAAAGTTATTAGTCATTTGGAAATAAACTCTGAGGTTCGTCCTGTCTTTCAATCTATATTTATTTAGATGTACGTTAGTCGCACTTGATAATGGATTTGTGTCTAGAAATTCTTGTTCTCAATGTTACAAGCCTATCATAGATCATATGGAAGATACAAATCACTGATGTCCGAGTGTAAAGCAAGGCTCGGTAATTAAATTAAACGCAGCTTGTTACAAGAATGAGGAGTAAACAACATCCAGCTCCGGATCTATCCTCAGTGTTTCCTACCGTAGCCTTATGATCAGGTGTGACCAAATGTTGGAGAGGCTTTCAAATGGGAGTTATCTTTTTCGTAGATTGTTTGATAGCTCAAGTCTAGAGTATGTGTTGCCATTTTACACATGGCTAGAGGAAATATATTAAACTGAACACAAACAATCTCAGTCAGACTTTGACCTCGGCACGCAGATTCCATTTGTCCTGCTATTTACTGTCACGCACCTAGCAACTCAATCATGTTTCAGATATTCAATTCAGAAAATAATTACGTGTCAGGCGGAAAACTTATTGATGCACCCTCTTGTGTGTGCATATATATACATATGTATGGTCTAAGATCGCTTGAAGTTTGAAACTAGCAGTTACTATATCAGGCAACCTGACGAGTGCATCTAGCATGAAACAGACTGTCGCCTCTAAGTGTTGACTTCTATGTTCACTTTTATATTTACACAGGCTCTATCTCTGATATTGAGCACTTTATCCCATAAATATAGCACATTTCTTCATATATATATATATATATATATATATATATATATATATATATATATATATATATAAAGAGTGAGAGAGACAGACAGGAAGACAGAGACAGAGAGCCAGAGGGAGAGAGAGTGAGATACAGATAACTGTGCGTGTGTATTTACCTATTTACGTGTGTGAACCCGTGCACACACCGTATGTACGTATACTGTATATACGGAGTATGACTCGAATTTTTCAAATAGGTTTTCAAGCAAGAACTTGGTGGGCAAGTTATACAAGGTAACAGGTTTATTAGGATGAGATCCATGCATTAGATATGAAAAATAGCAATTTCTACAAGTAGAAAATGTAAAGTAATAAAATATAAATGTTAGTAATAAAAAGCTTATCAGTATATAAAGCTCACCATCTTTTGTATAACATTTAATAATCATTGGCACAGATTAGACTATCGTAATAAAAATACGTTCAGAATATCAATATATTTTTAAACAATAATTAAAAGCTGTTCGTAATCTTCATGATTAATATTATAAATCACGTTTTATTTTAAAGTTTACACTCAGAGACGATTACTCAGTAGATGTTGGAGGCGCTAGTTAAATAGAAGGAACAGGACGATATTTTATGAGTTTGCTCGTATGTGTTTTATATAGCATGTAATATAGAACTGCTGCTAACTTTTATAAATAATATATCAAAACACATGTTTTATTGACCACTAAAAAGACCGATTTATATAAAGCAGATTTAAAATAACAAATATATACATTATAACTAGGTGTTACTTTAGTTATGTCACTTTACGATTTACTACATAATTTACACATAATTTTCGTAAATCTTCTTATAGACATATATATATATTTGTTCTTTATCTTATCCTACATAAGTATATATATATATATATATATATATATATATATATATATATATATATATATTTATATTGAGAGAGAGAGAGAGAGAGAGAGAGAGTGAGAGCGAAAGATAGACAAAAGAAAGTACAATCTTTATTTTGTTTATGTTATATGATAAACTATCCTGTAATTTTTATAAGGAAGTAATAAACGGCCTTTATAAATATTAATTTACATGTAAAAAGGTTAAGTTCAAACCTATATAATTGTTTTTAATAAAATTCACAGATACGCTAAATACATACGAAGTAGCGGGGCTGAAAATGTTTCAGACAGACCATTTTCTGAAAATTTATCAATCAAGATTTTTTGAGGACATCTTGGTCTTTCTGAGAACTTTTCACGTCACCACACACGCACGCACACACACACACACACACACACACACACACACACACACACACACACACGCACACACACACACGTACACTCAAATCTCTTTTAGCGCGTATTCTTTTCGCACGGTTTTGAAATAACACGGTCCAACAAAAAGAACCAATTATTTTTTGCACTATTTTTTTAACACTGTTTAAACACCTGTCCTTGTGTGACCACCGAATTTCTTGCAAGTAACAAGCAAACTATTAAGTAATATCAATCAATTATAATTTACAAAATGCTGAAACTTTAGGTAACATGATTAAGTAACAATTTAGTGAAGTAAAATAGAATCCGATCTATTTTCTCCGGTGTGCGCGGGACCTATTCACTGTACATACATAGTATTTCAGGGAATGTATATGATGCCACGTTAATTTATAGTAGTGATGATGAAGAAGTGGTTCCACTGTCTGCAAGTACAATTCTAGAAGGCCTCCAAATAGCCAATAAACTTGGAAATCATTTTCTTCCAAATGATAACAATATTGAACGAGCTATACAATTCCGACATGACTTGAAAATGATTATGGCACGTTATGAAGAATAATAAAAAGAACTAACAAAAACAAAATCGCAGCGTCTGATAACCAAATTTGAATTTAAAAACAGTGAAACAAAAGAAAGACAAGATGTTAACTTGATTCAAGATACACGAGAAGATGTATCGTCATTAAATATTTCCAGTGACGAAAGTGATTTTGCGTCACCGAAAAAAACAGAAAGCTGGCACGTTTACTGTCTAGTCGTGACACTGAATGACTGAATTGTATACAATTCAGTCATTCAGTGTCAGTTTATTTGTATATGAAAATTAACATTTTTTATGAAATATATTTGGATGGAATCTATCTCTAATTCTCATATGTACACGTTATATTTTTTACATTTTTATTTTGCACGGTAGTCTCTGGAACATATTCCCCGTGCAAAAAGAGAATTAAGTGTATCTATATATGTGATGTATCAGTAAATCCGTCCTTATTCGCTGAATTCTGATGATATATAATGTATATGATTCGATCGATATGATTATTGATCACTAAATTAAATGAATCCAAACACACGCACGCGCGCAAACACACACACACACGCGCGCGCGCAAACACACACACACACACACACACACACACACATATATATATATATATATATATATATATATATATATATATATATATTAAAATAAGTTCCATGCTTTTGATTTACTTTTTCTTGAGTACGTATATGTGTATTCTTTTTTGGACATGTATGTAAAAATGTTTCAATGTTCAAGCGTTTGCATAATGAGCAAAAGAATAACCGAAAGTACTGGGACATAAAGCTTAAACGCAGTACCTTTTCAATCGTCTTTAATGAAACTTATATAAAAGATGGATTGCTGCCCAAATACACAATTATATCTATCTATCTATCTATCTATCTATCTATCTATATATATATATATATATATATATATATATATATATATATATATATATATATATATATATATATAAATAAGATAATGATATAGCATACTTTAACCAACGGTCTGTTTCGTGTAGCATACTGTTTGCGTTTTCTTTCTTTCTTTCTTTCTTTCTTCTTTCTTTCTTTCTTTCTTCCCCCCCGTATCATTATTTCTTACCTTGTAATTCTATTTCTTCTCCCCCATTTTAAAACATTTAAGTTTTTTTTTATTTTTTTATCTATAACATTTTCTTCTTGACATTTTCTACCTTCGCCACTCATGTTATGCGACTAAGTCTGTACCCGCCTCTGCCATACATCCTGATGACCCTACCCTGTTTTTTAACTGACATCTGCGCGCATTAAGCTAAGTGGGCCCTCGCCCCATTTTACAATCAAACTTTTTCATTTTTATATTCTTTTCATCTCTGTTTCTTGTTTTGGGGCTCTTTTCTCATGGATTTTCCTTCTCATTTCATTCACGTACACTATTGTACGTATTCGTGTATAAGTCGAATTTTTAGTCCGCGCACGACGGGTAGGCAGGATAGCAACTGACTATCAGTAAACAATGGAGGCATAGAAGTTATACAAATTAACAATGGCAAAATTAGTAGTGACTTCAGCTGATGTAGACCACGACACAAGTCTGAAAACAGTCGAATGTTTCATTCGTGTATTGTTCAAATTATCTGATCGTTATGGCGCTTTGAATTATTTCAATTGAAAGAAACCGTTGTCACGTTACAATTGATTGCCTATCGTGATTGCCTTGGATTCATTCTCATCTTTCAACGAGAATAAATTTACTTTTGATAGTTTGTGCTTCGGTCTCGGCTTAAAGAGCATATAGACATGCTTCTGGAAATGTGCTTCATATAAAATGAAAATATAATGCTTTTTGTTCTACTTTGCTTCGAGATTGTCTTAGAGAACTAGGTTTGACTTATGCCAGCGATATATCATTTAGGAATCATTTGCCCAATTATCGGTTGACATAACTGTCTGTTTTCCCTGCAGCATCGACACTATATGAAATGAAATGTAGGATCATGTTGGAAAAGTGAAATTAATTAAATCAAACGCTGCTCTTCTCCTAAAGAAAATAATATTATATATAATGTGGGATTGGAAGTGTTACATATTTTAATAATTACATATTTTAATAAGTATTTTAATAATTTGAGTTACTTATTTTAATCATTTCATTTCAAGCAAAGCTAAGACTAAGACGCAATGAAGTTACTTAGAGTCAAAAACAAATGATGGCGGTGACAGGACAATGATAGGACACGATCCAAGGAGACAGAAGGCGACGATTGACGTTGCATTTAAGTTTTTGAAGATCATAAAATTTTAAATTTTCGAAGCAAGAAACTGGAAGAGAGAAAAGAAATGATCGGAATAGAACATATGGTTACATTTCACTATTTCAACTGCAAATTAATGAATCCGAGTTACCAATCTAGTCGTACTTCATGCGGTTGAGATACCAAGGAGGAAATCACATTAGAACAATTGCCATGAAAATATTTATAAAAAAGACAGGGAAGCCACATAATAACGGGGAAAGTAACTGAAGCTGAGATGCCAGATCTGGACGGATAACATTAAAGCTCCTTAGCAGGTGACTAGACTGGATATGGGGACATTATTCAATGTACAGATGGATGTTAGATTTATAAATGTTTAAGATGGATTCTGATGAGAAAAATTGTCTGGCATGAAAATTGATTCAATATAATCACTCAACTTAATGTCAGTGGAAAACGTGAAACTAAGAAGGCGCAATGAGTAGCTCTCCTGGAGGTTAGCATCAGCCATGCTGATGGAAGGAAAATAGTTCTCTATGATGACCTAAAGATAGCAGTTTCATTTTTGAGGTGTTAAAATTACAAGCTATTTTTTGTCCCAGTTAACAAATTATTGGAAATCTTTATCGATATCAACTGCAAGTTTTAATTTCTCGAGCCTTTCGGACTTACTAAACTTACAGGATTAATATCAACATAAATACCGAGTTGGAAACTGATGACATCGGGAAGGTCGTTGATGAAGATAAGAAACAACGTCGGGTCTTGGGTGAAGCCTTATTAATGTGAAAGTATCTACAAGAGATCAGCACGATTTTCATTAAACGAGGTGTTAAGAGAGTTTGGAAAAGGTCAGTTGCTCGACCAGAGACTAGAACCTATTGGAGGGACAGCATGCTAACGCATCTGTCAAACGCCTTCGAGATATCTAAATCCACAGCCCGAGCTTTGCTATTCTTTTTAAAGCTCAATAGAGAAATTCAGTAATAACTGTTGATACATCGGCGGTTGACCCAGAGAAGCGAATTTCACATTGTTTATTGGAGTTCTTTAGAACATCTAATATTTGCCCCAAAAGGTCATTTCTATGTTGATTTACTTGGAAATGTTAAATAATTGGAAGGATCAGAAGGTTCAACAGAGTTTTTAATGACAGGAACTACAGAAGAGTATTCTCAACAAGCTGGAAAACAAGAAACAGCATGGAATTTTTGTAGAGTTTGGAGAGAACAGGAGCCATTTCAGGAGCACATTCCCTTAGGACAATAGCAGAGATATCGTCAAATCTGCATGCACTGTGGAGACCCTTCTAGGAAAACAAACGATAGATTTGAACAAGTAATGCTAACAATTAAACCAAGCGGAGACAGAAATTGATGTAAAGCGCTTGCTCGGTATTAATTAAAAGGTTTAATATTACATTAGCATATACTATTAGTCCGTATGGGAGATTTATATTTTTTAGCATGTTTCTTTGGCGACTAAAAATTGTTCAATTGCGTAGTTTTCATTGAATTTCTGTATTCATCAGATATTGCACTTTTGGATTATCATATATTCTTTCTTTATAGAATTGTCTTAATGAAAAAAAAAAGATTTCTGGTAGCGGGAAAACTCTTTTTGCGGTTATATAAAAAGTTCTGAAAGCCAGTATGATGAAGGTACGTAAACGATGTCAGAAGACATGAACAAATGATGAATAAAAATAATCCCCATACTTACAAAATATATTTTCAATTCAGGAATCGAAAGAAATTTAACAGTTCCAAGTAATTTAATATTTTCAATAAGCAAAATACTTTACCGTATCTTAAATACAAATTTAATACTAATTTAAATTTACTGGGAGTTTTCCCCTAAAATAGCTGATTAGCACACTTTTTTTTACTCGTCTTTCATTGCAATATAAATTTCTTTATTAAAAAATATTCCAAAAATAAAATATACTTTTTTGAAACTTTATTTTAAGAATATTATCTGATCTAATATATAATTAATCTGATTTGAAAAAAAAAATACTTTAAGTTTAAAGTGACTGAGAAATGCATTTAAAAAAATAAACTAGTTGTATTTAGAACCGACAGTAGCCATGTTTACGTGATTGACTAGCGACGACAAGTGCAGATAGAGGTGATGACACCTTTATTGTTGTTCTACAAAGTCTTAATCTGTTAAAACGTAATTTAAGTAAATGAGGGGTGAGTGCCTACTTATATATTTTGTAAGTGCTCAGTAATATTTTATATGTCACCATTTATATATACAGTTTATGTGGTATGAATATCATTTTATAATTACACACAAATATATATATATATATATATATATATATATATATATATATATATACAAGAATAAATCTTTGCTGGCTCCTTAGGATTTATTCTAGTTTATCGCTCTACTTAGCATATTGAGCACTCTACGTTTTAGTCTTTCTACCCTTTTGTTTTTTTCTTTGGACTAAGGACTTAAAGCACTTGGCGATTTGTTTCGTCTTGTTCTGATGTTTTTAGTTCATTTTTTATTTCCAATTTTTTCCTCGGGTACCGATTTGTCCTCGGGTACCGATTTGTTACGCTATCCGAGGTTTTCCAAACGAGTACTTCTATGAAGTTTTTATATATATATATAACAATAAATATAAATGTGAACATAGAAGTCAACACTTAGAGGCGACAATCTGTTTCATGCTAGATGCAATCGTCAGTCCTGACGATTGCATCTAGCATGAAACAGACTGTCGCCTCTAAGTGTTGACTTCTATGTTCACATTTATATTTACACACGCTCTATCTCTGATACTGAGCACTTTATCCCATAAATATAGCACACTTTAAGACTATATTTCTTCATATATATATATATATATATATGTTTTACAGTTACATACAAATGTATAGATAGATATATAAATGGTGACATGTCACCATTTATATATACAGTTTATGTGGTATGAATATTATTTTACAATTGCACACACACGCGTGTGTGTATATATATATATATATATATGTGTGTGTGTGTGTGTGTGTGTGTAATTGTAAGATAATATTCATATATATATACAGTTTATGTGGCATAAATATCATTTTACAATTACACACGCACACGTGTATATATATATATATATATATATATATATATATATATATATATATATATATATATATATACATATATATATATACATGTGTGCGTAATTGTAAAATGATATCCATACCACATAAACTGAATATATAAATGGTGACACCCAAAAGAAATATATACCGGAAGTGTATTACCAGACCTGCGTATTTATCAATACCTGAAATGTATTGCTATATTTTTAAATTTTATTTGTCTTTAAAGAACCTCTATTTGGTAAGTAAAATGTCATATGGAGTATGGCAAGCGGAATTCATTAGCAATCGTTTTCAAAGAGACTTTTTGATTAGTTTATTGCCTGTCTGCGTTGAATTGCTTGTGTGAAGACCACCGCTGCCCTGCAGGGATTTATAAACGCCTTTGATATACAATCCCCCCCCCACTACTGATTTATGGTAAAATTAATTTGGAAGGAGAATTTAACGTTTGAATATGCGACTGGAAGAAGAAGGATGTATAAAGAAAGCCAACTGGAGATTACAAGTTTCTAACTTGTTCTGGCTAACGACAAGACGTCTTAGAATTTCTTGCTTAGACACGAAGATTAGACATTGACAAAGAAAAGAAATCAAACTCAGTAAGAACCTAAAATTTGACAACTTAAGGAAAATTCTTTAAAAAAAAATATTAAAGAAATGAACGCATGAGAATACTTAACGACGAGTTCGATATTTCAACCGATCTTTAAACCGTGGACAGCGTTTTATAATAATGATGAAACACGTGCTAATTATATTTGGATGATAATTCTAAGTCAGTTCCTTATCGAGATAAGAACGTGAGCTAAATTATCTTTCAAATGGGCTATTACCACACATAAAAGTTGTTGCTTGTTTAGCTTTAGAAAGGAGATTCATTTTTTCAATCAATTCTTGTTTTCAAAGAATCAAATCGATGAATATATTAATAGCTTTATTGAAAGATAAAACAATTTATTATCGTAGTTAACCGAATTAATTTGTATTATTACAGTCAAAATGTACGTTACTTTAAGTCACAGAGAAATGTAATAAAAACAGTTAATCTTTTTCTGTTATTGTGTTTGTCGTAATAGTAGAAAAACGAGTCGTTGTTCCGTCACTTTATTCAGTCTGTTACATGAAGAGGGAATCAGAGTTCGAGCATATTGTCAGATTAACTCATGAAAAATCTTGAATGAATGATCCAAGCCTAAAATGACAAGTTCACTGGTCAATTTGTACATGCGTTACTTACCGAAATCCCCATCAGTAACTTGGTACTTACTAATTTTCTCCCATATTGTCAAAATCCGAATTAAGCTACGATTGATTTGTACATATGTGAATTTTCATAGCTGTACATCTATAGATGCAAAGATCTTAGCTTAGGCCTATGTGTATGAGTACATGTATGTGTGTGTATGCGTGTGTCTGTGCGTGTACGTTTTGGTTGGGGTAGACAAATCTAGAGTGCACGTCAGTGCTTTCCTCCTGAAACAAATTCGGTTCTCAGTATATTTGCTGTGTGCATAGAACCTTCCCAGAAAAATATTTAATGCAAAATTTTATAAATATTTTGAAAAGCTGAAAAAGAAGAAGGAATTAAGAATTAAAAAAATGAAAAAATGAAAAAAGCTGAAAAAAAGAGTTTTGTTGGAAGTTCCGAAATATGAAAGAAGCGTCAAGCGGCGCCGAGAGCGACTTAGCGTCTCAGAGGAAATCAGGCGGTTTTTTATTTAAGAAAAGTCTTTTGAAATAAGTCATTAAGTGTCTTTTGAAATGAAATTAACCTTTTACCGACTCTACCATTCGACTTTGACACCTAGCAAACGCATTTACATACATACATACATACATATGTACATGCTGATATGTACGTAAATTTGAATATATATATATATATATATATATATATATATATATGTGTGTGTGTGTGTGTGTGTGTGTGTGTGTGATATGTGTGTTTGTGCATGTGTTTGTCTATGTGTATGGATTAAATACACACGCACTGTCTCTGTTTTCTCTCTCTCTCTCTCTACACGTACGCACGCGCACACCTATAAAGAGAAAGACAGCGAATGATAAATATACACCTGCATTGGTATCAATATATAGGGGTTAGTGTTTGTATATGTATAAGTGTGTTTGAATGGAAATATAAATGAGTGAATAGACATACATGTGTGTCTTAGCATCACTATGATAATGAAACTTTAAAATTATTATCATCCTCTTTCTTCGTATCTTTCTCTTTCTGCAATTATCCTCCTATGACTTCTACTCTCAATAATAATAATAATAATGATATGAAAAAAGAGGAAGAAAAAGAAAGAGCAATAAAGAAGGGGAAGAAGAATGAAATAATAATAATAATATTAATATTAATAATAATAATAATGATGATGATGTGTTGTTTGTCTGAGGTCCTTGTGACTTGACAGATAACTGAATGTACCCAGTGTATTCAAAACCTTACACTGTATGTCAAATAATAATAATAATAATAATAATAATAATAATAATAATAATAATGAATTTGTGAAGGGAACGGAATAAAGATCTCACTAATGAGAGAAAAAAAAGAAATAAATGTTACTAAAGAGTAAAATCGATTTTGAAAAAGAAATTGAATTCCAGAAAGAAAATAGACATATATTAGCAATACTTGTAGTCATATATAGGCTTAATAGTATCGAGTGGTCAGTCGCAGAAAATAATAAAATAGATGTTAAATTTGCAAGTTACTGAAAATGCATCGCATGCATCATACACCCCACCCCCCAAAAAAAACAAAAACAAAAAACCCCCTGAAAACAAAAACAAAAACAAAACAAAAACAGATGTGGACCGCTTGTATCTCCACAGAAAGGGAGGAAAGCATGGATTAATTCAACTCGAACTTTCATTGAAAAATGCCTCTGTGTAACTTTTGTCTACTGACAGCAAACGAAGAAATTATATCAAAACATAAAAAAAATCATAACGAAGGACGCAACAAAATATTTTCACGAAATACAGCTATGTGAAATAGAGTCCAATGAAGGAAACGCTGAAATAGCGAAACACATAAAAAATAAGGCTAAACATTTTGGGTTTTCTTTACAGAAGAAAAATGAGTTCACTATTACTAGTGGTTCTGATGCTGACCAAACCTTTGCTCATCTGTGGCTCGCATGCTTTGGCCTTACGGTCGATACTGAGGCGTATATATTGTTGCTGCTCAATGTTAGTGCATTACCAATACCATACTCTGAAAATTGATATCAACCTATTATGTCGTGTGTGTAGAGAATACCCCGAGATAGTTTACCACATAATTAGTGTATACGATCAATTGGCATCATCAGAGTAATTATAACGATAGGGCAGCAATGGGTGATATGCTGGGCGTTTGACCTCCTTTACAAAATGAATGGTCTCAAGGAAACATGAACCACCACAAACTGGGAAAAATGCAAATGTCGCAGCCCCTTGGAACATCAGTGTGTAAACAGATAAAGAGATACAGCCTAATCAACATGGACACTGTCGTGAAAAATCACGTTAAAAAGGCATACCTGTTGAGAGATACCACCGTTCCATCTGACAAAAATACTTAAAAATAAACTCTTGAAATCTAAGCAACTAGAAGGATCTTGAGATAAAAAAGTAGCATAATGTGCCATCTGAAAACAATGACACTACCTGTAATCATTGGAGTACTGGAAATAAATGATGCAAACAAATATGCAGTCGCATAAGTGCATTACAAAAGCATCACACACATGGGTTCCTCATGTATCTTACGCAAATTTATCTCCAGTAAACAAAGGAAGTTTTAACAGAAATATTTTATGAATTGATATTCACTGATTTCTTGGAACAGTAAAATTGAAAATTTATAAAAAATGATGGAATTCCTTATTCCGTTTCTTTTCTGTAGCCCCTTGCGTAAGATCATCATTATTATTATTGTTGTTGTTGTTGTTGTTGTTATTATTATTATTATTATTATTATTATTATTATTTCCTTTGATTTATGTTGCATTTCCTTCGGGGTCCCAACCAGAAACCTAAGGTAAGAAACAGGTTCATGACATTTTCCCCTGATCATTTTTGTAAAAAAGAAACAAAACAAAATCAAAGATCACACATATTTGTACATACATAAAACTCTTTGTAATGTTTGAGCGGTACTTTTGTCTATAATTTTTTGTATTTCTTTAAGGCAAGGGCTACCAGGAATCCCTTCAATGAGTCTTTACAAATCAATCCGAGGGATTCAACTAGAACTGGAATTATTGATGCCCTCATGTGCCGCATTTTTGAGATTTCCACTTCAAGATCCTTGTATTTTGATAGTTTTTTTTAAAGATCTTTAAAGATACATTACCACCCTCGGGGACTGCGATGTCAATAAGAAAGCACATTTTGTTTTTGAGGTCTTTGATCACGATGTCTGGGGGATTAGCTTTGACTGTCTGTGTGTATTGTAAAGTCCTATAAAATCCTTACAGGTCCTATTTCTGTAACTGGGTTTGGGTGATGTTCATACCAATTTCTTACAATTTCCTATTTTTATTATTATTTTATTTCCTTTGATTTTTGGCGTATACTGATTTCTTTCCGGGTGCAAACAAGAAACCTAAGGTCAGAAATGGCATCATGACATTTTCTACTGAGCAACTTAAAAAAAGAAACAAACATATTTTACATAGATAAAGCCCTACGTAATGTCTGGGTTGTACCCGTGAGAATAATTATTATTATTATCGACATATTTTCACAATTCAAATAAAAATATTAATATAAAAATTTGAGGAAATATTTTAAAGTAATTCAGTTGTTGACAAGAAAAAATACGACTGAAATCTTTCTTTCTTTCTTTCTTTCTTTCTTTCTTTCTTTTGCATTAATCATTCTTTGCTTTGTTTTATCCTTTTAAGAAAGTGTATTTCTCAACAGTGGTGGAAGAGGCATACAACAATTGTTTCATACGCTTTCTTTCTCCTAATAAAACTTTAAAATTTCCCACAAATTTAGAAAACCGAAATAATTAAATTTAATCTCTGAAGAAAGTACAAAACAAAACAAAAAAACAATAAAATATTATTTGCAGTAATTCTTTCGTTCCATCATAGCTTTCAAAAATATCAGGTCATCATGAATTGATAGTATGATTTCAGCTATTAACAACGTCTGTTTTATATGCAATAAAATCAATACGTCATGTATTGACTGTCAGAAATTTTACTTAATCACATTCGTTTCTGCTATAAAACTGATTTCCATACTATATACTTTCTTCCTCAATGCATCAGATATATGTCCATCTGAAAAGTTGGTACACTGATTAGTAACTGGAATTTTAAGAAGATATAAAAACCGAAAAATTCAGAGAAACTGAAGAGTTCTTTGGGTATAGAAATTTAAAGGAAAAGCTTTTATCAATGACAGACTCTGAAAATGATTTGTATCTGACTTTGTACTTGTAATGATGACCTAGTTGAGATTTAATCAACCAAAATTAAATGATTGCTAAGACATCATCTATTCTTTCACGTTTCTTTTTCGAATTAAAAAATATCATGAGAATAAATTTAAGAAATTTTGAAAAAGAAAAAAGATTTTATACTACACTTCATTTTAAAAGCATAACTATGTCGATATTTTAAAACGGAGAATAAGATTAGAATGTCTAGAAGATGTGTTATAACACATTTTTATAAAAACACGAGAGATCATTTTTTTTGTTTTTGTGGAAACTCCATGAAAGGAGAAAAGCCTCTTCGTCTTATTCCGATATAAACACTAATGAATGCGTTAAGCTTCAAATTCTAATTGCATTCGGAAGAAGAGCCTAGTGGTGATTGGCAGATATCCAGCGCAGCAAAATCAACGAATAAAACTGAAGATGATTAGGAGACTTCCTTTGAAATCACATTTCTAGGACACTGCAAGAGACACACATGACATAGTGGATTAAAGCGTTTCTGTAAACATACGATGCTGTGCAAAGGGAACTCCCAAGATAATGGCTAAGAAAATTGCCTCTTTTTTCCAGACGATCAACAGAACTTAATTAGACTATATATTCATTAAGTAACAGCTTTATTAAATCAATTACAACCATTTTAAAAATTATCTGACTGGAATAAAAATATTAATTATAAATTAAGATGTGCAAAAGTAAGTGAAACTTTCTCGCAGTAGTGAGTGCTGATTTTTGACTATTCTTCTTGGCAAAACTCCCACAATTGCTCGATTTAAGGGGGTTTCTTGCATATATTGCCTTCTTTCACTTGAAGCACAGATCTTCAATTGGGTTTAGATCAGGACTTTGACTAGGCTGTTTCAAGACTTGAACCTTACGAAACCATTCTTTCGTGGATTTGCTTTGATGCTTCAAATCAGTGTCCCGTTGGAAGTTCCAGCCCGACCTAAACCCAATTTTTGAAGTGAGGACAAAACACTTTCGTTCAAAATTGCTTGGTATCTTGCAGAGTCCATATCATCAATGTATACTATTTTACCTGTTTCAGCTGCAGCAAAGCACCTCCAAATCATAATGCTGTAACCGCCACGTTTAATGGTTGGTATCAAATTCTCTTCAATTCCGTATTAGGCGCCCACCAGATATACCATCTCTCGTTCCTCATAAAAAAGCTCTAGTTTGGTCTCATCCGACCATAAAACCCTTTGCCAGAATGTTTCTAGCTTATTAATATGAGCTTTGGCATAGCTGAGCATGTTTGTGCTATTTCGTAAGCAGTGGATTTGCTAGGCATTCTTCCATGACAATCGGCATTGTTCAGATTTCATCTCACTGTAGATGTAAGCACATCGATTCAGACATTGGCCAGTGAACATTGGAGAAATGCAAAAGTCATAGCAGGATTTGCCTGTGTTTACAAAACTAGATGTCTACTTGGTCTTGTTGTCATTTTTTGCGGAAAGTCACTTCTTGATTGTGATGCCGTCAAACTGAAGGGTTTTCATTTATAAATAACTTGTTGTACATTGGAGAAGTGCCCTCCAAATCATTTTGATACCTTTTTGTAGCCATCTTATAGATTTCAACTATGTGATTTGTTAAGTTTCAGGATGTTCTTTTGGTCTGTGCATATTTATTTTTTAAATTGAATCACTAACTGCTTAATTTGGGAGACACAATGAGTTATAATGTTTGACTGCAATATACACAGCTTGCCAAAAACATGAACACGTGTTATTTTGATTTTTATGCATTACAAAGAATTATTTTCACTGGTAACCATGAAAAACGAAAATCCATAGTGTAAATCTAAGGGTTCACTTACTTTTGCACGTCTAAACTTTTAATTTTTAATTATAATTTTTATTTCAGCATGATAAAAATCTTTGAAAGTTGAAGGTTGTAATTTATTTAATAAAAACTTTTCTTAGTGAATATATAGTTGAATTAAAATTTGTTGATTATCTGAAAAAAATTCTTACATATTATCTTAGGGGTTCACTTAATTTTACACAGCATTATATGCAGTCCGTTGACAGTTTAGATTTCAATCCTTGGATATGGTAGCACAGAAAAGTCATATTTTGGTATTTTTACTCTCGTTGAAGCATTTTTTCGTATTTAGCTAAATATAATAAAAAATATAATGATTGTTTTATTTATAAATTTAAGTTTGCTTGACATAAAAATGGAAGTGAGTAGAGAAATGCTGGCCTTCACTTTTCTATCCTAGTCAATTTTCGATCCATTCAGACTGCAAAAGTATCACTCTCCCCTTCCAGGCTTTTAATTCACCAAAATATCGCATATATACAAATGGATCGACATACAAGTGCAGTTTTGTCGGGGCAAACCATACGATTTTGGAAACTGAATAAAACGAAATGTTAATATAGTATCTCTCATCAAAGCTTGAGTTGTTTATTGGGTTGGTAAACCGATATTAAAATTTAATGTCGCTTTCAGTAAGAGGGTAATCGGTGGTGACAATGGGCATTAGGTTTCTAGATGAAAACTAGAGTATATACTTGAGTCGGGATCTCGAGAAGGGTCTCATCCTTCTGTATAAATAAGAGTACATATTTAGCTTAACCAGAAGGGAAGTATTTTTCCCTGAGACAAGGCAATCAGTTCCGGTTCCTTTCACGCTCACAAGTCATGCTTGATCTTTAAGCTGACGCTAGATGTAAAAAATTACACTGTTATGAGTAATGGCTCTGGACTCATAAATTCACTTCAGTCGCGTGTTCCATACCACTATTCAAGCCACAGCTATCAGCATTATAAACAGCATCCCATTCACCCCAGACCATGAAGATGATACATCACACACATACGTGACATCTATAGGGCTGAGTCATCCTGGATCTATGCGGGCTGTGATAGTCCTAAAGTGATCGAAGATTTCTGCAGTGGAAGAAGGCGTGTCCAATGTTTCTTTTAAACCAATGACGCATCGTGTATAATCGGCGATTTTTGTCCTGCTCATCTTAAAGACATCGCTGAAGAACTGTGCATTCCGCGTCATTTTCTATGAAAGAAAATTCAGAGTAGTTGCAGTAATTCACTTCATTGCCCAAGCCTATATTGAGTGAAGAGCCTCCGTCAGCTAGCTGAGCTTCCTACAGGGTGGACCCAAATCATCCACCTCCAATAATCCCGATATAGCGTCTTACTAGAATATTAAAGGTCTCTGAATCGAGGAATATTGGGCAAAGTTTGTCGGCACTCTCCGAGTAACTGACTCTCTCTTTTGTGTTTGCGATGACGCTCGAACCCGGATTGATATGGAGTTACAATCACAGAGAAGACTACTCTCTATGTTTTAGACAGGTTCCTTTGTTTTCTTTCGTTTAACCAAGAGAGGAATGAATGACTGGCTACGTCTAACTCAGACACCCATTGAAATATAATTGGATACAGACCTCTTTGTGAATCATCATCTTGCTTCAGTCCCCAGAGCAGAGCATGAACAAATGCTCGAACTTCATCAGATTCTTAGAAAGGAAAACTACAGTCAGTCGGTAAAGGGATAACACTCTTTGTTTAATATTTCTGAGTTTCGCGAGATATGTTTTTGCTTGGGTGGGTTAAAACTGTAGATAAATATTTAATTGCACTATAATCTAATCTTCGATTTGAATTTAGGCTCAAACTTACATTTGAGATTGAAAATAATAATTAGATATTCTAGTACTAATTTTCTATTTTTAATTTTCGTTAAAAACGGACGCTGTTATTAAAATAAGTATAAGGATAAGTGGGGTTGTAACTCTATTTTTTGCTTAAAATAGTCATAAATTAAAAAAAAAAAATTAAAAATTAATAAAAATAAAAAGATTTTTAGTCATAAGATGATAATAAAATTAAAATAAATAAATAAATAAATAAATAATAATAATAATAATAATAATAATAATAATAATAATAATAATAATAATAACGAGTACTGCCCACACATTACGAAGGGCTTTATCTATATAAAGGTTACATCCAGGAAGTTGTCACTTTAGCGTTGGTGGTGATGGTAATGCTCAGACCGTGGTCTTTAAAGAATTTGATTAGGCTTTTTCTTAGTCGGTCTGTTTTTATGCACTTGTTTTACACAGGAGTATTGTCCCATCGTCTCTGTAGAGACCGATATTATTAATATCGAGGATCAATTTTAGTCGCCAAAGTAGTAGGATACCAAATATTTCGCAAGCCTTCGCTGAGTCAAACGCACCCATGGCAATACTAGTCAGGGTTGCTACGATTTGTCCAGAGGGAACCTTCATGTAAAAGATGGGTTTCTGGCCTTGTTTCATGATATTAATGTTTTGTTGGCATATGGGGCAGTAATTGTTGGTCAGATTTATCGCTGCCATTAGTAGCTCCTCGGTGATAGTTGGGTAGAGGTTACAGATATCGAATTGAATAAAAGAGCATTCGCTTTTCTTATTTATTTGAGTGAACCGAACAATGGTATCGGTTGTATTATGCCACTGGTTGATTCCTAAAAGCAATTCTTATGTATCTGCAAGCTCTTTCAAGGATTGACCTGCATATCTTACCGATATAATTCTTGGATGGATCGATTAGCTGGTCTTGTAGGTAGTCATCCATATGGCCTTTCACCGTAATAATTGCTTGCTAGTTATGTAACTTATAGACTCTATCGTCAATTTTTAGGTCGGTGGCTGTTTCTTTTTGACTTCGCTGTTGATGGAATTTTTTCAGTCTTCAGATTTTCAATCTCAAATGTAAGTTTGATCTTAAATTCAAAATCAAGATTGGATTATAGTGCAGTTAAATATCTATCTAAAGTGAAACCCAGAAATATATTAAAAAAATGTTATACAAATGGTAGAAATAGAAATCAGTACCTGAAAATTCCATTGAGGGTGCGATGGATACATTGTCGTTTAATTTAGGTAAAAATTAAAATAACACTGATATCTCATTTTAATAGATATATTTACCAGAATTACACAAAAAATATCTTGAAATACTAAAGAGTAAATTTATTCAATAAAATCGTTATTGGCTTCAACCAGAGCCTCCGGGCGAATTCAGAATCTCCTTCAATTCTTCTGGAAAAATAATATTTATATTGGACACACTACGACCACGTTGTCTCGGCAGTTGAGTTTTCATTTGAATTAAATTTTAAACATTTTAAACATGTACAACAGCATAACTGTCCAAATTGACAATTCTGAAAAATTATTGTTGTAAACACATTCATACTTTTTCATGAAAATAATAAACTAAAAATTCTCGATTATCTATCTATATTAAAAAGTTGAAACCAAACCTTAATAAAATTAATTATGAATACTGCACGAATGATATAAAATGTTTACAATAGATAGTTTAAAATATGAAGGTTTACACTAATAGTTTTTAATACTTATTCATTTAAAAAACTCTCCACACCATCTCCATTACCTCCCCTGAAGCAGTAGTCAAGCGATCTCGTAGTCACTCAGCATTCTTCATTTCACAAGTAAAAAATTAAATTTCAGATGAACATAGCAATTTTGCTTTGAAAATGATTAACACTACAATATTTACACTGAAATAAAAAAAACAAACACCCTGATGATGACATTGTGCTATGTCAAAAGTACTTGGAATAAAATAATATGTACCAGTATGGCGATTTTCTGTCTTCTTTTAATAATGACACCGAAATGCCTATCGGTGATCCAATTGAAAATAAGTAGACAAAACTTTTCTAAATTATTGAATGAAACATGTCTCAATATGTATGTATGTATGTATGTATGTGTGTATATATATATATATATATATATATATATATATATATATATATATATATGTATCAAAATATATATACATATATGTGTGTGTATGTGTGTGTGATTTCTTAGCATTTAGTGGGTTACAATCTAACATTGTATTTGTTCAATAGGATAACTAAACAGGCCATGGGAAAATTGTTATATCATCTTGATAATTTTATATTTATTTTTTAATTAATATTAATGATGCAATATCTGCAAATAAATTAGGGCCTTCATTTGTAAAATTTAATTATGAACAACGATAAAACGCTAATGATGTAAAAACAAAAATTAAAACTGAAATGTCAAAAACAGTCACCATAATCTGTTTTGTTCAGAAAGTAAATACGTTCAAACATTTATGAAAAGTGACTATTTTCACTATTCTTAATAAAATGGATGTAATATTGTCAACTTAAAGGGATCTTTAAAAGTCATCAAATGATTTACAAATGAAAAAAAATATATTAAGCCGATATATTATGTTAAAAATGTATTTTGCCATTACGATTTCCGCGAAGATTTGAATGAGTTTTTTTAACTGAGAATGCACCCAAACCTTCTTAAAATTATAAATTATTTTCATTTTGTGTGAAATCATAGTGGCGTAGGTTTTATTCGAATATATATATATATATATATATATATATATATGTGTGTGTGTGTGTGTGTGTGTGTGTGTGTGTGTGTGTGTGTGTGTGTGTGTGTGTAGATATTCTAAGATTTAATTTTCTTGCCAAAACTCTGATCATTAAAAAACAAATAGTACAATTGGTAAGATAGAGATAGATAGATAGATAGATAGATAGACAGAGAGACAGAGAGAGAGAGAGAGAGTTTTAATTACCATCCTAGATATTTAATAAGTTTATTTTAGTCTATCATAATGTCGCATACACGGGGAACCCAGTAAGAATCAAACTCTCTACTGTAGTCATAATCTGCAAAATTACGTTATCTACTATTGTTTTATGGCGATACGATATTTCCCTTTTGTCTGCTTGAATGTCATACTAATAAAGCCATCTCGTAGAGAATGGTCCAGTTAAGTTTCCTGACCCGATTATGTTTGTAGAAAAGATCTAAATTAATATTTCTATTATTTATCCAATGTAATCTAGGAAATGATGTTAGAAAACAAATTCACTTAACAAATGAAAACAAAATATAAGCACGCACTAAAGTGTTTGTTTATGTGCATATTGACGTGTGTTCTTATGTAATAATAAGTCTGTATGTGTGCTTTTCCTGTATTTTTTAAATAAAACTTTCCGTGATTAATAAAAGGAAAAAGAAAGAAATATATAAAACAACTAAAAATGTTCATTATAAAGGAAGTTTTTACTATAAAAAATGTTATATTTAAAAAATGAGCGCGCGTATGTGTTTAAGGTGGGTTGGTAAGACTGAACAATGGTTGTCAAGGAAATACAATGCGGAGTAGATCCACTCACACCATATGCCGATAGCACACAGGCCTGAAACATTGAAGAAAATATGGCCACGGAGTAGGCTTAGCCCTCCAATTTCGCATTAGTTAAAATAATTCATCTTCCCTCTCTCTCTTTTGAGGCTTGAGTAGGAAAAAAGTTGTAAGCACCCCCGTCCCTGTTACTAAGGTCTTCACAACTTATTTTCTATTCTTTCCTTTTGTATTTTTGGATGTATCTTTTTTCTCATTTTTACAGCCCCACCGTTATGATTTTTACGCCCTATTTTTTATTGTATTGATATACGTTTTAGATTTTTCTTCATTCATTTTATTTATTTAGCACCTATTTTATGTGTGTTCATGGAAAAGCAGGAGAAGAAAAGAGAAACTGATCTAGAACTGATGATATAAACAAGGATGATTTACCCAGTGAAACATGGGCACTGGCGATATAAATCCCTTCACTTATTTTCATGATATTTTCTCCATCCGAGATATACGGGTGCACAAACTCACAACCAGTTAGAGCACCACGTTTGCCTCAGAGGCTATTTGTTAATGAACTGAGTTCGTCCCTTTGCCCAAGCAAAGTAATCCCATCTACTGTGAGCATTCGAATTAGAGTGATATTTATCGAGCGCTATTCGCAGACTATTGCCAGTTTCGGAACTTCGATTGCAACCGTGGGCCTTCGTTCAGAAATGTCTAAAATATCATACACACTTTCTCAGATCAATGATTAGAAATGGCTTCAAACGAATGAATCCCTTTAGTTTTAAAGAAGACAACCCTTCAGCAGACACTATAGACTGGGGCTACATAATCACTAAAATATTTACCAAATAACAAAAAACATACCAGTTGATGACTTCTAAGAGCAATAACAGTTAAAATATGTAGCGAATGTAACTAGAAGGGAACATGATGATATAACCTAGGATTAATATTCCAAACTACCATGAACAAAATATCTAGAAAGAAACTCTCATCAGTACTCGAAAGACTGATAACAGTGGACTTGAGAAGTCTCGCAGAAAGAAAAAAAGAAATTCTTTTTATAAATTTCAACTAACAGTAACGCTAACCGTTTGATCTATGAATACTGAATATTTCCAGTATAGAAACGGTCAATCTCATCATTATCATTATTTGCACACGATTGCCAGGATAGGAACTTCGATTCTAACTGTGGATATTGTTATTTGATAAACTCAAATAAGGAAGGCAAATCTTTGAACATTTGGATGGCTAACAGTTGTATATTTCTCACCGGCACTAGTGATCGAGGTTCAAAACCAATGAAAAGCTAATGTTGTGCCCACATTTTATATATATCTTTCTAACGTAGTTTCCCTCATTTGTGAACCATCATGGTTAGGTTTTGTTTAAAAAAGCGCCCAATCGTTTAGTTGAACCGATGAAATCAGAGAACAAGAAATGGCCTTAACCTCTTCGTATTACTGCCGGGAACACACCTGCATACGATTTAAAATACACACATATAGGCGCGCATACACGCAGATGCAGATGCGCACAAGCACTGAAGTCATCGTATACAGATAAACGCAGCCTTTGCGTACAGGGATGAAATGCGACCAATTAATCAAACAGCGTGCATTAAGTAATATACGCAGTGGCACAAGCCCGCGTCTACTTGTATCCGCTGGCTCCCTTGTTCAAGGACACAGGGGCGTTCCATCTTTTTTTCTTTTGCTCCTCTCTTTTCCTTTCGAGCTCTTTGTTACTTCTCTTTCGTATAATTTATTCCCCTTCTCTGTGTCTCTTTCACTTTATTTCTTTTACCCTCTCTTTCATTCGTATTTCCCAACCTCGTTTATTTTATTTGATTATAAATATAATTTATTTTAACATTTAGGCACCCAGTCAAGCTATCTATCTATCTATCTATCTATCTATCTATCTATCTATCTATCTATCTATCTATCTATCTATCTATCTATCTATCTATCTATGTCTATATCTACGTTCATTTATACACATATCTGTATATCTCAGTTAGTACTTATCTCAGTCCATTCTATTTATATAGCTGTATTGAAAGTGTTTTTAATAAACTGGGAGTTCCTGGGAAACATCTCGGGAGCTCCTGTATGTTTTTGAAGGTAATTCTCTACGTAAGGATACCTTTCGTTGATGCTAGCACTTTTCAAAGTTTTCGACAGCTGGCGACCAGCTTTTACTATATTTTGATTTTGGAACCAGTCTAATCGACAAATAATTACCATGCCCATCGAAGTTTTATTTCAAAGGGCCCTCCTTAAATCTCTTGAACTACTTTTGAACTCATCCATGAACGTTGAAGAACAATTCATCTGTCATGATTGGATTCGAAATCCTAGATGGAATTCAAATAGAATCCCAGACAATATTGAATAGCTTTCAGAAAGAGGACTCCCACAAACTATTTCGAATGTTATAGTGGCTAAATCTAACCTATTAATATCCACCGTAAAATCCAATATTATACATAAAAATCGAGTATTAATTATAATTTTCTAAAAAAAAAGTATTAATTAAAAATTTATACAAAAGTCCACCATTAATTATAGGTTTATAAAAATTCGGTTTTAATTTATACCATTAATTTCCGTTGTCCGAGACAGAGAGACTAGACAGAAAGAAACAAACCTGCATACTTTTATTAATGATGTTGCTCTTTATGAATTATTTTTCCTCTTTATTCCCACTTATCTTGTTGTCTACTATCTTATAAACGGGTTTTTCTTTGCAAAGAATTCAACATAGGCATGCCATTTTTTGTATTCTTATATTGACTTCAGCTAATTTAAAACTAAATGGAGTGATCACTCTTCATTCACTGTTAAGAAAATAGTGTTTTAAACGTAAAAGATTGACGCCTTGATTACATGTTTTTATTCAATAGAAGTGAGAATTTTTTATATAGACTTCGACAGTGTTTGTCGCAAAACAACAGTAACTTTTATGCTCTGTTCAGCTATTTCTTCAAATTCATGACTCTATAGATGTATTGAAATGTTATTCCGATTAGTAAGTAACAGGGCTTGACCGAATATTAGAGTTATACTCTAAAGAAACAAGAGAGAAAGCGAAGTGTAAGGAAATTTAAATTTTTTTCCTTCCGGTCTTTTTTTCATATTGCGCTATTTGTCACGCAAGAATTCAATATAACTGGAAAAACTAATGTCATAACTTCTGAAATTCCGAACACTCTGAGGGCTCTTAAATTTCACGACAGTCATATGAAACCTAGATTATTTTATTTCGTCACTACAAATGACAAAGACAAAAGGCGCAACAGTTTTTTTCTTTTGTTGGGGGGAGGGACTAAGAAAATTAGAAGAGCACAGAAAAGAATTTTCTGGTGACCTAATAACATCATTCCATTTTTAGAAGAGGCAAGTAACCAGAATTCGTATTGAGAGAAGAAGTTGGTTTCAAGTGTTATTTTATTCATTTGATTTTTATGGGAATTAGTCAGAGGGTGCGGTGAGGTTTCTGGAGGGTTGAGAGCATTTGGAGACGGGAGGGTGCTGATAGTTATCTGAACGATAGGGTATGAGTTAAAGAATTTAGTTACTTATTCATATATTTATTAATATTAGTGGGAAGAACAGTTTCCCAGGATTTAGCAAAGGGTAGTTCCATGTAAAGTGAGATATATGTTCACACATTTAGGACTGTTTTAAGGAGACACACTCACACACTCATACAGGCCTGACGATTGTGTCTAGCATGAAACAGCCTGTTGCCTCTGAGTGTTGACTTAAGTGTTCAGTTTTATATTTATATTTACATACGCTCTATCTCTGATATAGAGCACTTTATCCCATAAATATAGCACACATTAAAACTATATTTCTTCATATATATATATATATATATATATATATATATATATATATATATATATATATATATATATATATATATATGGTATATGGTAAGAAAGAAAAGATGAAAGACAAAAGGGTATGAGAAAGGAAATGTATTAGAGCAAAAAGAAAGAAGAAACAAAGAAAGAGACTCTGGAGATGAACAAGAGAAACACAATTAAGAAAAGAAAGAAAACTGCGTGAAAGAAATTATGAAAGATAATTAGAGGAAAGAGAAACGTTAAGAAAGAAAGAAACAAACCCTCAGTAAACTTTGGAAAAAGACAAACTGAAGGGGACTAGAGAAACAGAGAGAGAGAGAGAGAGAGAGAGAGAGAGAGAGAGAGAGAGAGTGAGAGAGAGAGAGAGAGAGAGAGGTGGGAGAGAGAGAAATAGCGAGAGGGAGTGAGAGAGAATGAATAAAATGAAGTGATAGGAAAAATCAAAAATGAAAATATTTTAAAAGAAATAAATCAAAAAAAGGAAAGAAAGTAAATGCAATATTAGGAGAGAAAGGAAATGTGAGAAAGAAAGAATGAAAATGACTATATGAAAGAGAAATAAAACGGAAGAAAGAAATAGAGAAAGAAATAAAAGGATGTAAAAGAAAAAAAATGAAAACTGGTTAACTGAAATAAAGATGGGAAGAAAACTGGGAAATGAAAAATGAAAGAAGATTAGATGAAAGAAGAACACAAAGAGAAAATAAAGAATGAAAACGCATCACCGTTGAAAGAAAGAAAGAAAGAAAGAAAGAAAGAAAGAAAGATGGTTATATGAAAGATATACACAAAGAAAGAAAATAGCAAGAAACAAAGAAGCAAAGTAAATGGTGGAAAAGAAAGAATGAAACATAATTAGATGAAAGTTCTGCTCAAAGAAAGAAACACAAGGAACTAGAGGAAAATGTGTGAAAGAATGAAAGAGTATTAGAAAAAACAAAGAAAGAAAAAATGAGGTGGCAAAGAAAGAATTAAAGTGGATTTGACGAAAAAAAGAAACACATGAACAAATAAAAAAATGGCATTTTAGGCAGTCGAAGTTTAGTAAAAAAGAGAGAAGAAATAATGAAAAATATGAAAACATGAACTCTGGGAGAGAACGTACCAATAAAGTATATGCTAAGAAAAAAGTGAAAAGAAGTACCGATAAGAAGAAAAGTGAAAATGTAGGAAAACAAGAAGAGACCATAATGAAAAAAAAAAAGGTATGAAAGATCGAAAGTAGACCAAGGGGTGAATGTTGTGGCTGTTTGGGGGAATGGCTCTGATTACAATTGCGTCAAGGCTGTCGAAGAGGTTACATCTGGTCCAAGTGAAATAGTGAGCAGAAGAGATAAGAAAACTTTGGAGAAATGCCCTTTCTGCGCTTGCCAATGTCACTCATTCGTGTACTTATCTCATTAACATTTTCAATTTAGTTTGGCACAAGGCTGCAATGGATGGGTGCTCAATAAAGATCGAACTCTTTCGTAATATTCATTGTTCTACAGTTATTTAAAGGAACACCAAGGAGAGGCACGAAAGGAAGATTACACAAAAACACGAGCATATATATTTATAAATTGTTTGGAAAGAAAATCTTGTTGGATTTTGTTAACATACTAAATGAGTCATTTGCAAATAAAATCAGAGGAACTTTTTAAATTATTGATGACACAATCTCATGAAGCAGTTGTTCGGATCGAAAATTCTTTGGGTTTCGAGGCAGAAACATTTTGTTTTAACTGTTTCATAATCGTTCTACCATTCTGCATACAGAAAATTTAAAGAATTGGATGAATTGAAAGTTGCATATTCAAAGTCAATATAATTTCTTGTATGCGTTTTAGAACGTGTGTTCGTTTATTGTTATGCAAGACAAGCATCTTTCTAGTTGATCAATAAAATTCATTTTCGCAACTAAACAAAATAGTGCCGGGCATCCAACTGAGAACAATAGGTCTCAAAATTGTATCCTTATAATCGAACACTTCATGAGAGACAACCTCCTTCATATTCCACTAAATACAGAGTATTATCTGCTTAGAATATAATACATTTTTGTTGCGGGTACAGGTTTTCTTGGGTTGTGACGATTGTTTCTCATTATAAAGGAATCACATTCTCAGCGGTAACATTTCTTTCCAGAGATAGCTTGATACAAGGATTGTTTTCATCGTGGTGAAGAACAGATGTTAATTCTCTGATTAAGTTGAGAACCAATCAAATCATGTACCGATTGAACATATTTTGACACTTTATTGAGTACATGGAGCTGGGATATGATCTTACATGGGTTGTATAGGACTTTTGCGTCATGTTTATGCATTCGTATTTTATTCCATTACAATTAGAGTGTGTGATTATCTATTGAAGTTGCTGCTTCAAGACGAAGGGAATCTTTGAGGGTAACATTCTCCAGATGAAAATGAATAAACAGTCGCTGGCATTTCCTGAGTTTTAAGATTTTATTTCCAGGCATAGAGCGAATATTCTTTTCTGCTTCAGAAGCTGATAAACCTTTTTCGAATTCGTAAAGCGCGCAGTCTATCAAATAGTTATTTACATTCTATTCAATTGAAAAATATTCAAACTGACATTAATATTCCTTGAAGGAAACAAGAAAAGATTATAATAGGTTACATGAATAACTTTGCTGCATATTGCCAAAAAACCATATGAAATTATCATGGCAAAAATATTGGCTGGATTTTCTGTTCATCTTAATATTTACTAAACTGGCTACAGAAGATTACAATCATGGAGAATTCAGTCAAGAACGAACTTAGTGCACAGCTTTAACGGCAAAGTAAAAAAGAAAATTGTTAAATTTAGTAGTGAATCCTTAAAAATATAACTTTTGATTAGTCCTTTAAAATTACCAAACTCAATTTCTTTTATTTGTGAGCACAGTTCCTTCGAAAATTATGAATACTTAAAGGCTTCTATAGAATAAGTAAGATTTCATGATTTCTTTTTAAATTATGAAGCAAGAATTTCCCATGGGTACTGAAAAATAGTTATGCATATATAAACTAAGACAAGTTTATTCTCTGACACAATGGATTGCGGAGGTAGAAAGATTGTGATGTGAGCAAAACATTTTAAGCAGAAAGACTTACTCTGAAAAGTATCAAGTTTTGGATTTTATCTGGGCTCAAACACTGGTTTGAAAACGGGCCACTGTCAATAATATTTTATGATTGGGAACCCAACAAGGATAGAGCTCAAAATTAACTCAGGGAATAGTTTCTTAACCTGATACCTACATCAGTCATTTTTCCTGCAAATGTATTTTCAAACATGTTTCACGTTCACATATTCATATTAACTGCAATGATAAATTTGAAAAGATTAAATTGGTCCCAGCTTACTTCTCAAACAAACATATCATGTTTTCAGTTAGTAACTGTCCGATACACAACAAAATAATTATTAGTGTGAAAATATAATAAAACAACTAAAGCATAGACACACGTACGCGCACCCATACACTTATATTAATTTATACTGAATCAGTACGAATAATTAAGGATGCCTTAGTCAGAAAGAAAATCATGCAAAGCACATGACGACAGATGGGTAGAAGACCTATGTCATATATTCCATCTTAAATAATACAGACAAATTGAGAACGCCGGAATTAAAGACCAACTGCATAAACACACACACAACAATCCTGAAAACGAATGTAACAACATTCAAAAGTATTTAAAAATAATATATAATAAAAGTTAATATGAATTTTGTCCAATTTACCGACAACACAAAACAACTTTAATAAAATTGATAGACAGAACTTGTCTATATTATTTAACATAATATGTTTCAAATTATTCTTGTTTCTGAAATGTATCTTATTTAACACACACACGCACGCACGCACGCACGCACGCACGCACGCACGCACGCACGCACACACACACACACATTCTGACATGCGAAAGACTTGGGCCATCTAAATATGTGATTATACCCATTTATTTTATTAATGAGTTAATATTATTTAGCAGGATGTGTTCACCGGTAGTTTCTGTGGACCACGAGGGTTGAAAAAAACTTGTTGCGTTTTCATAGGTTCAATGTAACAGAAGATCCACTACTTTAATATTTTTGATCTGAAAAAGGCCATACCACATTATTGGTATATCTGATATGGTAAAACCATGATAGTATGTAAGTTTTTAAGTAGGATTGTTTCATTTTATTAACATGGATGTAAAATTGGCAAAGTTATTGCAGTTGAACATTAGTTTGGTTTTTACACTAAATGTATGGTTAACATTTCAGACAACAAAAAAAATAAAACTTATGATTTTGAAAGGGGGACTGAATCAGAGATCGCCAGTTGCCTGGGAATTTCTACAAACACTGTTCAAACTACTCGAAAGACGTTTGCTACGACTGGAAGCGGCGTGCAATGAAAACCAGAAAACTGCGAAAGTTAGAGAAGTGAGATGAAAGAAGATTGAGAGAGTATCAGTAGACATTCCAAAATTAACAGTCTCACAAGTAAGGATAGAATGTACACTTATAAATACACTAGATAGTTTCTTGTGAGAAAACCTATCTCGCCCGACACAGCGGATCAATTTTTAGAAGGCCAACAATCGATAATCGTTTCAAGTCATGTCAGTTGAAAATGTTAGAAATATGTTTCCTGGAGGATAGCATCAGCGATGATGATGAAAGGCAAAAAGTTTCTCTATGCAGATTAAAAGAGATTCTTTCTACATTTTTTAGAGAGGCATTTTCCTTTTAGAAATATGTTTTAAACTTTAGCTCATACACTGCTATATAAAATAAAATCCCATATGGGACATCTTTATTGCTACTGGTATACGATAAAAAGAACCTGAATATAATTACATGTCAAAATTATTTTTCGCAACGCAACAAAGTACATTCATAAAATATATTTAAAAGTGTATTTCCACTGAAATATCTTAACGCATATTTACATAAGGATATTTGGTCTTCAGTTATACTATGGAAGGACATATAAATCATTAAATTTACATCCGTCTGTGAAAAGATTTCCTATTGAAGTTGGACGTTGAAGTCTAGTCATTAAATCAATTAGTATGTGGAAGAAGAGGCTGCCAGCAAAAAGGCATTTTATGTACCTGTTATTTTGAGGTTGTAACCAAGAAACAACAAAGCCAAATGACATTATGAAGTCAGACTAAGGACACTGTTTTGGCTGAGAATGGAAATATGATGGAGAAAACATATGTTAATGTGTGTTTGCATATGTGTGTATATACAAATATATGTACTCAAACAAATTTATTTGGTTATTTGAATGTTTATTGTGTGGATTTTCAGCACCCTCTCTTGTCTTTATACACACACACACACACACACACACACACACACATATATATATATATATATATATATGAATGAAGGGCACTGAGGCGTCGGTTGTGACTGGAGTAGACATTCCAGGTCTCGCTGCTGTAGAGCAGCACGATAACGACGCATACCCTACAGACTGCAATTTTAGTGTTCGTACTAAGCTTTTTGTTTTCCAGACTCTCGAGGTTAGCCTGGCAAACGTGGTGGCAACTCATTCGATTCGTTTGTTGACCTCAGTATCTAGAGAGAAGGTGTCTGAATTGGTGAAGTCGATATATGTGTATTCATCAACCACCTCCAGGCCGTAGTTGTTGATTTTGATGGCGGAAAGCTGTCCAACGCTTTGGCCCATCACGTTGGTCTTCTTCAGACATAGGATTCAGACTGAACTCTTGATAGGCTTTTGAAAAATTGTCCATTAATCCCTGAAGTTGCTCTTCAGAGTGTGTTACCAGCGCTGCATCATCCGTGAACAGCATGTCTCTAATGAGCACCTCACGGACTTTAGATTTCGCTCTCAGCCGAGACAAACTGAACAGCCTTCCTTCTGTTCTTGCGTTTAGGTAGAAGCCATCGGTTTCAATTGTCCACGTTTCAGCATGACTGCGAAGAAGGTAGTTGCAAGCACACAACCCTGCTTCAACCCTCTGCTGATATGGAATGTTTCTGAATAAGAGTTGCATTGTACGACGCTTTTCATATTCGCATGAAACGACTGAACCTTATTCAGGAGACTTGGTGGACAACCGATCCCGTCGAGTAATCTTGAACAAGCCGTCCCTATTAACAAAATCGAATACTTTTGTGAGATCGATCAGGGCAATGTACAGCGGTTGTCTTTGTCCTCATCATTACTTCTGTAGTTGTCGAAGAGAGTAGATCATGTTAGTCGTGGAACACTCCGATATGAACCCTGAAATTCAGGATATATCCTTTCAGCGAGCTTCTGTAGTCTACCTAGGACTACACGAGCAAATACCTTTCCGAGGATTCTCAACAGGGAGAATCCTCTGTTATTGCAATCGCTTGGGTTTCCTTTATTTTTTATAGAGGATGACTATGTTGCAGTTTTTCATATCCTGCAGTACTCTATCCTATTCACAGCATTGACAGATTAGAGTCACCATGTGGTCAATTAGAACACCCTTTTCGCACTTGATGGCCTCTGATGGAATGTCATACAGTCCTGGTGCCTTTCTCGTTAGTAACTTGTCAATGGTTCCGCTCAGCTTTCCGGTAGTTGGCAATGAGTCCAATCCCTCTATGACCGATAGACGAGCCACCGGCAAGAGAGCACGACATCAACCACATTTTCCTTTCAAGGACGTCTGCAAAAAGGACATGACGGTGATGAGACATGGATATCGAAACGTGGGAAGACGTTGCCAATGATCGCACCCGCTGGAGACGCGATTTACCCTGCGAGAGGAAAGGACCGGGCAGAAGTGTGCGACATCGGATGAGAGCGTCTTCGCATGCATTCGTTGCAGTCAAGACTGTTACTTCCGTGTGGACCTGTACAGCCATAACAGATGCCGCGCCGCTATAACTCTTCGGGCGCAGATCCATGGTCGCTCGAGACCTATGGATGCCGCACACACACACACACACACACACACACACACACACACACACACACACACACACACACACACACAGTTTTGTGAAATTAATGTCGAAAATCTTAATAAAAAAATGTATCCCCGGACATGAATTGAACCTATATATAACTTTTTAATCTGGGAAACTGCTTTCAAGCCAAAAGTACTTTACAATTAAGGTACAATAAACCCTTACAGGAAAGCGAACATGTGTTTACTTTCGGGTAGAAAAATAAAATCAGTCAGTAGATATAGACTTCGAAAGGTCCCATCGGGAGTTGTGTATTTGTGCTTTGCTCTGATTGCTTATCCTAGCTTAATGGTAAAGCATATTTGACTTCAGAGCAGTTTTCCATATTAAATAGAGAATACAGGTTCGATTTCTGTCCGGAGACAGATTTCTTAAAAAAATCTCTTGTACCCACTGTATATAAAATTAATAGCAATAATAATAGATACATAATCATATATATATATATATATATATATATATATATATATATATATATATATATATATATATATATATATAAAAATATAAAATAAATTGAAAAATGTAAATAAATAAGGGTATAAATGTATTTCTCTCTCTCTCTCATACACACACATCCAAATACACTAGGTAATTTTGAATAATGTGTGAGGAGGAATTAAATTTTTTTGTTGACAGATAAATAATAGTAAAAAATAAAAAAAATAAAGACAGCCGAAAAATTAAAGCAATTGATGTGATGGAAACAGTTGAAATAAGAGAAAGAGGAAACTAAACAGAAAACAGTGTTAATGCTCGAAACAAGTAGAATGAACAAACCTATATGCATGTTGTGTATATAGAAACGACACTAGCTTGTTTCAAGTTTACTTAATAGTTACAGTCACGAAATATTATAGCTAATGATAATTACCTAAAGGTTTTGTTTGAAACATTTAGCAATTTATTTTTCTATATCTTCCCTCCTATTTCTTTATATTTAAATACTTATGCTTGTGTATGTGCGTATCTGTATGTTCGTGTGTGCGAGAGAGAGAGAGAGAGAGAGAGAGAGAGAGAGAGTATATGAAAGTATGCTTACATATGTACATAATGGTAACGTTTTGAGTGATTGTTTATAAGAAACCAGTTTACGGTGAAAGAAACTGAAATATACAGAAGAAAAAGTGGTTATCTCCCTTGTTGCCAATTACCGACACTTAATCTCTTTTCGCTACCCACCCGACATAGAAACGCACTTCAGACGGCACAAGAGAATTATACCAGCTTTCGAAAAAAAGAAAAATATAAGAAAGGAAAGTAAGAGAATATAGCCTTTAATGTTACGAAACAAAAAATGACCCTGCTCTGATGTAATTTTTTCTTTCTATCTTTCTTAACTACTTTTTTCGTTATCTTTCCCCCACTCGTTTACAAGCCTTTTCTCTCCTTTTTAACCGTGGGTCTGGATATTAATGCGCGTGCTTTAAGCGTGTCGTATGTCGCTCGAAGGGTGTGTCCGCCTTTCCCTTCAGTTTTTTTATTCATTTTTTTTTTTCGAAAAGCGTGCGTGGACATGTGTACACTTACCGAATTGCGCATGCGCAAAGAAATTAAAACCGGGAATGTTTGTCGTGGTGGTGATGGTGGTGTTAGGGCGGAAAAGAGGGAGGTTGTGTTTTTCAACTTTGTCAGGCAGAAATATACTAAAACCTCCCCTACAAAAAGGGGTATGATAATAATAATAATAATAATAATAATAATAATAATAATAATAATAATACCTTAAAAGGATAAAATGCGTGTCTGTAGAGGAAGAAGAGGTATAGAATAAGAGAACAAAGAATGAGGGTAGAAATGTTGCTGTTGCTGCTGATAGTGACGATAGTGGTTGGGAGGTAATTTTTGTGGTGTTGGTGGTTGTGGCGGTGGTGAGTGTCTGTCCAAGGAGAGATCGACAGAGAAAATGCGAAAGAATAAGAGAGAGAGAGGGGGGAGAGAGACAGACAGAGACAGAGAGACAGAGAGACAGAAAGAGAGAGAGAGAGAGAGAGAGGAATAATGGATTAAGGAAGACGTTGTGTTTTCAGATGTTTTAATTTAAACGCATATTCATTTTTATATATGGTGGAATTAAAAATAATACAAAATAAATGTTGATCGAAATAAATATATAGTGAGCTGAAATAAAAATGGAGGAATATTTTAGAAGAGAAAGGGTGACAGATTTAAAGAATGAAAGAAAGAAATGAAGGAAGAAAGAAATAAAGAAAGAAAGGGAGGGAGGTAGGAAGGGAGGAAGGAAGAAAGAAATGGAAGAAAGAAAGAAAGAAAGAAAGAAAGTGGAGAAACGACAAAAGAAAAGAATGCAATAAAAGTGAGTGAAGATAAAAGAAAAGAAAAGAAAAAAAGAAACGAAGAATAGAAAAACAGAGAGTGAAATTAAGAGAAAATAGTCATAATAAATCGGTGTATATTATTGGGCAAAGTAAACAAGAAAAAAGCCAAAATAATAGACGTTATCGATTGTTTAAAACGATGATAGAAAGAAATGATAGCATTCTCTGTCATAAAAAAAAGAATGAAAGTAGGTACGAATGAATAAAATGCATACAATCGAAAAGAAAAGAAATGGTTTATTAGGAAAAGAAAACAAAAGAAATGATAGGAAAAAGCACAAAACGAGGACAAAAATAACAAGAAAATATACGAGGACGACAAGCTAAATGAAAAACAAAACCTTGAAGACGTTTGGATAAATAGGGTAGACATTACGTCAAACCGGCTGGCCCTCTTGTTTCCTTTCTTTCATTTTGCCACAAGCGTTAAACTTTATCGTTATCAGTAGCAAAAACAGATTTCAATGCAGACGCCTGCAAATAAAAACATAAGCAGACACACGTACTGAGCCAATGTGCATAAATGTACACGTAATTCTTACATTTTTAAAAGTTCTTATAAACAGTCAGATCTTCCTGTTTGCGAAACCAGTATTCGCTTATTCGATTTTTCTTGGGACACGGATAAAAACTATCACCAAACTGGGCCTCAGTATCGTCACAAATCATTCTTTTTTTTTCGCAGTAAACTTTATCCGAATAGGGTGTCTTGCAATCTGTCTTTTTGTCGAAGTGTTTTATCTGCCCGCATTAAAGTGTTTTAATAAAAATACTTTATATAAATGTTAATATTATTATTACTTGGATCATGTCTGTGTTGGCCAATGAGCATCATCCCAGGTTCCATCCTTATGACATAGCCTAAAATGAATAGATTTGATTCAAGATTCTAAATATCAGATATCAAAAAGTAGTTAAGATTTGCATATTCAATATCAATGATAATACTCTACAATGCATATAGAGATATAAAATGAGAATAGAGAAGTCGTTTGTGTTGGATACGATACTGCTAAATACGCTACTTAACTATTGGATAATGATATAAAAATGGTGAGTTGTCCGTTTATTGGATCAAAGGCTAAGCATGAGAAGCACTTTGCGGTGAACGTTAGCACAATTTTCAATAACCAAAAGATTCAAGCTATAGATTCTGCAGCAGCACCAATTTCACGAAATTCAAAAGGCATTTTAATTCTGGACTGATGAGTATATTCTCATGTATCATGAATCTTCTCAAGTCGATTATGTTAAATCAAATTAAGGTATAATTAAAAGCTGAGAAAACCTTCAATGTCGAAATGACTGTATTATTTGGAACAATACCTTACTACAGCGGGGAAATAGAACCCAAAATTCAAGCCATAGAAAATATGCTTTTGTGGCTAGATTATGGTCCTATAAGAAAAAAATGATCTAATTTTTTGCTTAAAGAGGGCACAGCAACAAATTACGTACTCGAAGGGGAATACAAATCGTTTTATGACAAAGTTATTCTCTTGCTGAACAATGTAGTGGTACATAAAACTATTAAAATAAGGTGAGTTGATAATCTTCTATTATACCTTACCATTATCTTCCTTTTTAACTAATCGATTAACAGATAATCTCGGTCTATAACTTAAGGTTACTCAGATTTAGAAGAACATACATTTTTGAAAACAACGGTCGCTGGGGATACTAAAGACAAATCTGTATAGTTCAGTTGGAAAATCTTGCGGTGTATTGTTATACATTTAACTCCAGTGGAGCTGTAAAGAAACCATTAGAGCATTAAGGAAACAGGGCAGGAAAATAAGACATAATTTGGAGGATTTTTAACAACAATTCTTGCAATGGACGGGTAACACCAATAACGGATAAGGAATTCGAAGATATTTCTTTAGATTCTGAAAATGAGGATGATATTACCAAGAGAGAAAAAAAGTAGATATACAAAGCTAAGATCAGTTAATGCGTGATGCCAAACATCTTGAAATATGACGACTCTATGCCACGTCTAATACAATTCATAGATGGTCTCGACGATATATTAACACCACACAACCATAATGAAAGTATTCAAACAAACAAAAAATCAATTGCCAATCCCAATCTTCCGGAAAAAGAAACATTTTACCCAGACACAAATAAATAACTAAATAAATCTATAATCTAACGTTAATGTTAACCTGTATTTAAACACTGTTGTGGTAACTGTAGTTATTGTTGTATTTAGATCGTGTTGTAGAAGCATTTGGCTGTGAGTACAGTTGATCTTGGAATTTTCATGGAAGGAATTTCTGTTGAACATGATTATGTTGGGGCAAAAACCTGAAGAGTGATGCATGTGTAAATGATAAGTTATTCAAGAAAATCTATATTTGTAGGTATGTATATTTGTGCGTATGAGTGTAGGTTTTCGTAACAATCATTCATTAATGCATGATTTGTTAAAAAATAAATGTCATTATGTTAATTAGAAAATAAATGTCGTTTTGTTAATTAACTTTCTACGTCTGGATTAAATGAGTTTAAATATTGTCGAAATATGTATGGCTTTTGACCATCCTTTTATTCATTATTAAGATCAAACGACGATAAAAAATATTAATTGATTTTAAATGTTTCATTTTTGAATCAACATTATTGCGATCATGCATTATGATAACGTAATGAACGATATGACATGCAAATGCACTTATTAACTACAATTTACCAAACTGAAGAAATATTGAGCGATAATTCTGTTTTAATATTTGTCTTCCATATGTTTAGAAGAATAATTTTTCTTTATTCCTTCATCAATTCAAATACTTGACTGAAAAACGCGTTGTATTTGTCCAACAAATGCCAAGATATTGGACCGAATTTGTGATATCCGAATTTTCTATAAACACAATTTTCATAAAATATTTTTTTACAATGTAATCAATAGCAAAACTTAAATTAGTTTTGCTATTGATTACATTGTAAAAAAATATTTTATGAAAATTGTGTTTATAGAAAATTTGTCTTATTTACGTCTGCACGCTACCAAATACTTAACCGATTCTGTTGTCACCTATAATTTACTCGAGGCTTTAATAGTTGGTTTTCTTTATCGTTGAAATTATTCTTTCTAAATCGAAGGCTTATTTGTCATGAACAGGAAGGTATAATATGTTTTTTTTTATATATATAGATATGGAAGAAAGTGCTGAGATATTGTCGGTCCTATCCACTCCCGAAAATGTGACCAGATGACCGGACATTAGAACTTGTTTGCGAGGAAAAGTTGTTAATGCCTTGGATATAAAAAAATCTTTGGGCGCAAGAACAATGCAAAACATTTGTGTCTTTTTTCAACCTCTTCATAATTAGAGTAGCGTTTAAAGAAAGGCAGTAAATATTTGAAAAGATGATAAATCAGTGGAGAAGTAAAGCTCCTACATTCACAGCCTTTCTGCGTGTCTTTTAGAACGTATATTCTTGCGTTCTCATTCACGAGTAACGCATACAATGATGTTCATCCTGTACAAGGCCCAAGAACCACTTGAGGTAGATGTTTACAGAGTAAGAGGCACCACCAAAAACAAGTTGATGATACCCCAAGACGCAAGTGGGCATCGGAAGTGAAAGAGAAGAAAATGACTTTAGAAGGAACCGGCAACCCAATCCTAAACAGAAAACAAGGCATAAATGGTTACTCCAGTTAAAAAAATCGTAGAGCAGGGTGAACCGGATGATAGTGAACCAATCTACTCCTACTGAGGAAAAAAAAAGTCATAAAATAAATAAATGAATAAATATTGAATAGAATTTCAAAGTTTAGGCGGAGACGTTAGAAGTATAAAGTTGAAATAGCCTATTAGATTAAATATATCTAGCAATTGTGTGAAATTCATATGCCGGTCCGGATTAAAAGAAGTGGTCACCACAAATTACCAGATAATTATTGATACAATGTGCGTAGACATTTTTAATCAATTCTTTCCAGTCAATGATCAGTAAGATTGCAAAATACAACATATGCAGCTATCTGTAGACATATCGTGATTTCCCTTTTTACGAGGGGATGCTGAAAAGTTCATAGGCTGACTATGAAGGAGTGGTTCAAGAGCTGTGAAATCTTGCTTGCATTAATTTCAATAATTCTTATTAGTTAATAACTACATTGTTCATCGAGAGATAAGCTGATATTTAACTGTTCAAAGAAAACGTGAAAAGTAACTAGTAGCGACTTCTCTTGAAAATGGACAAAATCTGGCTTCGTAGTGTTAGTGTTAGTGTTAGGGTTTAGCCTCCAAGGATATTCATGCTGACATTTCCTAACCCAGGATGAATACTGAGTTCATCAATTTGAGCCAGAGTCAACGAGACAATCCATGCAATGGAAACACACGTCCTCACCTGTCCCAAAAGATTGCATCATCTGCAGGGAAATTGATGGCCTTAGCTTTTTTTTTTTCAAAAAGCATTGTGTTTATTGACTATCTTCAAACGGGCCACACCATCAATGGAGAATACTATGCCAACTTGCTGAGGCAGTTAAGAAACCGGGAATGTTTTGTCGTAGTGGTGATGGCAGGAAAGAGGGAGGTTGTGTTTTTCAAGTTTCTCAGGCATAAATATACTAAAACCTCCCCTACAAAAGGGGTACAATAATAATAATAATAATAATAATAATAATAATAATACCTTAAAAGGATAAAATGCGTGTCTGTAGAGGAAGAAGAGGTATAAAATGAAAAGAGAGAACAAAAAGTGATGGTAGAAGTAAAGAAAAGTTTTGCTGTTGTTGCTGATAGTGGTTGGGAGGTTGTTGCGTTGGTGGTTATGGCGGTGGTGATGGCCTGTCCAAGGAGAGATCTACAGAGAAATTTGAAAGAATAAGAGAGAGAGAGAGAGAGAGAGAGAGAGAGAGAGAGAGAGAGAGAGAGAGAGAGAGAGAGAGAGAAGAGAAGGGGTGACAGATTTAAAGAAATATTTAGGATACATGAAGGAAAGAAGTATCAAAATGAATAAAGAAAGAGAAAGAAAAAGGAAATAAAACTTTGAAAAACTGACATTGTTTAACTGATGCTAAAATATATGTACATACAGGTAGTAAGATAGATAGATAGATAGATAGATAGATAGATAGATAGATAGATAGATAGATAGATAGATAGATAGTCAGTCACCGAAGATCGAACAAAGTGAGGGAAGTAATGAAAAGTTTAGTTAAGAAATATTTGGGGTTGTAGTCGAAAAATTTGAAAAAAACAATTAATAAGAAATAACATAAAGAAACAGAAGGAAAAAACTGAATAAAATTAAGGCAGATTAGACAAGAAAGAAAGAAAGAAAGAAAGAAAGAATATGGAGAAAGTAGGCTAAGTTTGCATCAGGGAAATTGATGGCCTCAGTTTTTTCTGGGTTTTTTTTGCAAAAAAAACATTGTCTTTATTGACTATCTTCAAAAGAGCCACACAGTCAATGTAGGATACTATGCGAACTTGCTGAGGCAGTTAAGAAAGGCTATGAAGACCAGGCTATGAACGCCCAGCATAACTAACACAAAACCCTTGTTTCAATGTCTGCTGTGTGTGAGTGTGGCTTAGTGGTTTGATCAACCTCCCTATTCTCTGGACGTAGCCCCATTTTGACTATCATCTGTTCGCCAACAGGAAAAATGCTTAGCTTGGAATCAGTATCACAGTAAGGGTGACTTCATATCTGATGTTGATGACTTTTTTGACAAACAAGATGTAAGCTACCTTCACCAATCGGATCCAACATCAAAGGAAGAAATGTGTGGACCACAAGGGGTATAATGTTGAAAAACAAACCTGATCTGATCACATTCCATGAGAGTATCTGACCCTTTCAGGCGTCCCTCGTACAAGAAAGACGAGAAAGATTCTTGTTTGCGACATTATCTCTCAGAATTGATTTTTTCATTACAATTCAGCATTTTATCATAGATAACATCCTATATAACCCATACTGAACAGTATCTTCCCAGGGTATAATCCTGGTTTGGGTGCATCCACAAGTATTTATTTAGTTATTCATTATTGTTTATCGTAACGTTTAATGAATATCTTTATAAATTCATCGCTTTTCATCATTATTGAACATTCTTCGCAGAAATGCTTCGGTAACGTATCTTGTCCTTAAAATCCTGATATTATGTTACATGTGTATCGGTAACTCAACCTGATTGTCATTTAGTAATGAAATATTCAGGAAATACGTTTACATACAGATAATATAAAAGGAAACGACTGCGAAAACTTAAATAGAATAAAACAAGGTTACAGTAGACTACAAAGAGATAATCATGAAGTGTAAATGTTTCGATAATAGTGCTATTCAATAATAAACCATTAGCATTGATGGAAGATGATACTAGAAGGTTCATTTGTTTCTGTTCATTAGAAATTTGACGGCCTGAAGAAAGCGAGAAAACTTTCCACACTAACTTATGATGTAACATTGAAGATATTGGTAAAGAAGGATATTATATTGTAAGATAAATATTTATTGAGTTTTAAAGGTAGTTTAAACAGCATATTTTTATTTTTTCAATATCTTTTGTTATTTTTAATTGAGCTTTGACAGATTTTTGCACACACATACACACACTATATATATATATATATATATATATATATATATATATATATATATATATATATATATATGTATATATATATATTCTTTCTGTTCCAATTTAGTCTTGGTTGAAGTAATTATAGCTAGGATTCCCAGAATAACTGTTCTTCTGTGTCTTATCTAACATAATCGCTGACCGCTCGTATCTGAGTATGCCTGTCTGCTAGTCAATCCTTGTTGCAAACGCCTGCTAAGTGATTTATACGGTAACCATGCTGAGCGGACCTTCGTTACAGTTCCTGACACAGAGAGAGAGAGAGAGAGAGAGAGAGAGAGAGAGAGAGAAAGAGATAGAGAGAGAGAGAGAGAGAGCATCATCTGGTGTGATCAACCGTTTGAACAAGGCTACTACACTCAGACGAGGCCAGCACAATCACGATAACTTGTGTTAACAAAACCACCGACGTACAATTCCGTTTATCCAGTATCACGGAGTATTTTTTGTAATCATTTCCTCCAAGCCACTAAGACGCAAGGTGTTAATGAGTGTGAAAGACTATGAGAAAAATAAAACATTATTAATGTGAGAGAACAGGAATTAAGAATTCCGAAGATATTTTATATTCTTAAGAATACAGAAATATCTTCGGTATTCTCAACTGGAATTGCATTGGCATCTTTGAATTTGACTGGAAAGTAAGAAGCAGGAAGTGAGTTCCACAAGGGAGAATTACGAGAGAAGAAACTCTTAGCAAAGAACTTAAGGATACATCTAGCCATTTCAACTGTAAAATGATGAGACCTTGCCCCCAATTTGGTACTGGGCTTAAATACGTAAAATCTAGGCACCAAAGAGGAAAGCTCATCAGAACAATTAGCATTAGGACATTTATAGAAATGTATGGTATTAAGTCAACGACGTAATACATTGGGATAGCCTCCGAAAACCAATAACATCAAGGTACATTCCGAGATTGGTCATATTCGGCTCTAATGGTCGGAAATCTAACATTTTAAACATTGGGCCACGCGTCCATATGATCTGGTATAGATTGTCTACATCACGAAATTGGAAATGTAGTTGAGGTTCTCGCAGCCAGTTGTGGACTCTGATACATACAGATGTTAGGGAATGGCCTCCATATATACTAGGGTGTACAGAAAAATTATAGACTCGTCACACCTCCCAACATCTGACTAAACGACTTAACACTAGACTTTTGGGCGGAAGTGATTATTAGTCACAGAAATTTTTCAGTACAACATTATATATATATATATATATATATATATATATATATATATATATATATATATATATTGTTAAATATAACAGACAATGAATGTCTATTATGATTGATCATGAGCCGTTCTAAACTCCGTATATCTGCTTTAATTTCGAAAGAAAAAAATTGTCCAACATTCGGATATATTTTTATTAAACTGTTCTTTTATCTAAGCTTTCGGCTCGCATGAGCCATCTTCAGAGTGGTTATGCGGACATTTAAATAAAGATATTCACCATCAAAGATGATATTCTGTTATGTTAACATAGGAGATTGCTAAGCGGCGATAACGGTCATGGAATAGCAGACTCAGGTCGTAAATTCATGATGCGGTTCTATGACGTCGAACTACGTGAGAGGCTGTAATATTAACAGAAGAACCATATGTCTAGATGCAATGTAATATATTGTGATTAGTTTGAAATATAACTTTGTTGAGTGTAGGTTGCTTTGTTTTAGTGTAAATGGCCTCCAATATCTGAAGGTTCCTTTTACTCTGTGTATGTGTGAGTATTGTTGTTATCAACTAATATCTGTTTATTATTATGTACATGGTTATGTTTTTCTAAGAAATGTTGTTTAATAGAACTAAGATCAGAAAGGTAACAGGTAAGTCAACGGGAGAGCGTGGTTGTAGTAAAACCAATATATGTAGTGAGTTTATTATTAGTATCAGAGATACCATCTCTTAACGGGCATGTAAATTGATACACTACATTGCTTTTTTTTGTAGAGGATTTAGTTGTGTGTTTGTAGGGTTATTAGAGGCTATAAGGTCAATTGTTTTAAATTTTTTATAATATATGATGAGCTTAACTTGTTTATTGTTATTAATAGGTTTAATATTTCTACCTATTATGTGTTGTTTCATCATGTTTGTAATTATTATTAAAATAGTATAAGTTAATAGTATTATGTTTACTTTGACTTATGGTTACAATTATTATTAATATTATCAGTTTTGTTAGTGGTATTATTAAGTTTATTATGATACATTTCAATTTGTTGATCAATGACGGAATTAGGAAATCCATTATTAACAAGTGTTTGTTTAATGTTATGTAATTATTTATAGAATATGGTTTTGGAAGAAGATATCATTTGCGTGTATTGGATTAAGTTTTTTTATAACGGCTAACTTATATCGTTGGGGGCATTCACTATTGTAATTAAGAATACACGAGTTAATGCTTGTGGGGTTCTTATTTTGAGAAGTAGTAAATTTATGTAGGCTGGAATCAATAAATACATCAAGGAATGGAATTTTATTATTAATATTAAGTTCTAGTGTAAATTCGTGAATGAATTGACTTTCAAATTTGTTTTTAAGTTGTATAATTTGATCAATATTGTTAGCTAAAATGAAAATGTCATCTATGTATCATACATATATAGGGGGTTTATTAGTGCCATAAAGTATTTTATTTTCTAAATGTGCCATATAATAATTAGAAAAAAGGGGGCCTAAAGGATATCTCATCGCCATTCCATTTGAGCATAAACATTACCTAGGAAATCATGAAAAGATACTTAATTGGCACATGCTAATATTTTTTTTAAAATAGTGGGTTTAATATTGATGTGTGGGAGAGAATTGTGTATACATCACGGATAATGATGTCAATTGTTTCATGGACAGGGACATTAGTAAATAAATTTTATACATCCAATGATGCAATTATTTGGTTGTTTGATTTTACAACATGAAGAATTTGTATAAATTCATTTGTGAAGTTAATACAATATTTACTTGAGAGGTAGGAAGTAATTAATTTGTTAAGGGTTTTTGAAAGGTACACCTACTATACCTACTGATGTAAATATTTTAGGTCGGAGGGGATGATCTTTTTTTATAGATTTTTACGTTTCCATAAAGGTAGCTACGTTGATAGTCTCTCACGTGGTACGACGTCATAGAACCGCATTATAAATTTACGACCTGTGTCTGCTATTCCGCGACTGTTATCATCACATTGCAATCTTTTATGTCAACATAACAGAATATCATCTTTGATGGTGAATATCTTTGTTTAAATGTCCGCATAACCACTCTGAAGATGGCTCATGTCAGCCGAAAGCTTAGACCGAGGAACAGCTTAATAAAATATATCCAAATATTGGATAGTAAGGAAGATGGTGAATTTTAACGGAGGCAAACAATAGGATGGCATCTGTGCGGCAAGTCAAATAGAAAAAATTCTAGGTTTTTCCAGGTTAATCATCAAATGGTTAATAATATTGTCAAGAAATGTAATGAAGAAGACTATTGTGTGGAACAACGTTCACGAAGACCAAGCATTGCGTCTGAGTGAACGAAAAGGGCGCTGAAGAGGGAATAATCAGAAATCGTCGTCAGAGCATCAAAGATGTCATCAACAGCATGGAAATGTCGCCACATGCGGCGAGAAAGAGTCTAAAAGAGCTAGGCTATCAAAGAAGAGTTGAAAGAAGGAAGTCCTTGATTTCAGAAGTTAACAGGAACAGACGTATGGACTGGGCGAAAGAATTCGAGAGCAAAGATTATGAATTTTGGCAGTCTGTAATTTAGTCAGATGAAAGTAAATTCTTGTTGACGAATGGTTGAATGGTCCAAAATACTGTCAAATATTAGACAAAGGACTACTCCCACTATTTGAAACCAGTCAGATTGACAAGAATGTCTAACTTTTTCAAGAAGATGGAGCGCCATATCATACGAGCAAAGTAGCAAAGGCCTGGAAGGAATCGCTAGAAATCAAGTCACTGCCATGAGTAGCCCAAAATCCTGACATGAATCCAATAGAGCACATTTGGGAGCACTTTCATCGAAAACTTCAAGAGCGTGCAACCAAAATCACGTCAGTGGCAACCCTTAAAGAAACATTGTTAAAGGAGTGGCAAAATATGACTCAGGCGATTGTTGATAACTTCAACAAATCCATGAAAAATCGAACACAAGTACTGAAAATAGCTAATGGAGGCCTCCTCCATACTGGTTCCAAATGCTGTTTGAGTTGGGATTACATAATTAAATTTTGTAAGTGGATGTAGTTTATTTCTCCTGGCTAAAAAAGAAAAATTCTGATATATATATATATATATGCATATATATAAGAAAAGTTTTTTATATATATATTTTATATATATATATATATATATGTATATATATATATATATATATATATATATATATATATATATATATATATATATATATATATATATATATATATATATGCGTGTGTGTGTGTGCGTGCGCGTGTGTGTGAACAGTGAAGTCAACACTCAGAGGATACAGGCTATTTCATGCTAGACGCAATCGTCAGGCCTTCATTATTTTTATATTTATATTTTATATTTATATTTACATACGCTCTATCTCTGATATTGAGCACTTTATCCCATAAATATAGCACACCTTAAAACTATATTCCTTCATATTTATATATATATATATATATATATATATATATATATATATATATATATATATATATGTGTGTGTGTGTGTATGCGTGCGTGCGTGTGCGCGAGCGCGCATGTGTGCATTATTTTGTGTGTGTCTACACACAAGTAAATATATGTAGATGTATAGCTTTGAACACATATGTTATTACAAAGGAAATAACGACTTACTAACCAAAATAAAACTTACGTATCGTGTTTCATTATGAATTTTCTAAACATCTTTCAGTAATAAGTAAGTGAATTTTTCTTAATTCTCAAGGGTTTTACGAAGCCTGAGTGTTTCACTCTTTTCGTCAATTAAGGGTTAAATTCAACGAGATTGTGTTGCGCCTAAATTTTTGGGTAGTTCAGAATGAAGGGAGAGAAAAGAGGTTGAAAAAATAAGAGAAAGAGATGGACGTATTTTGAATGTAAACGAAAGCAGTAAGTAGAAAGAATGAGAGGTTTGAGAAAATTCTGAAAAAAAAAGGTTAATGGCAAAGAAGATTAGAGTGTAAAGAAGAAGAAGAAGAAGAAGAAGAAGAAGAAGAAGAAGAAGAAGAAGAAGAAGAAGAAGAAGAAGAGGAAGAAGAAGAAAATTTTGGAAAAGTAGTAAAAACAAAGAATAAAGCGGACAGAAATAAAGAAAGAAGAAATAACATTCTCAGATCAAAAGAATTGAAGCAACGAGGGAGACAGTAAGATATGATGAAAGAAAAAGAAACTGAGTGAGTGTGTGTGTGTGTGAGAGAGAGAGAGGAGGAAGAGAAAGAGAGAGAGAAAGAAAAGGAAAGAAAAAGAAAGCGAGAGAGAAGGAGAAGCACGAGATGAATAAAAAAATTAAGTTGAAAATAAAAAGATTAAGTGCAAGAAGATATAAAAGAACAATTGATTCGTCTCTTATAGAAGCAAAATATTTTCATTTTCTTCTATTCATTTTTTCCTCCTCTTCTCTTAGTAATTTTTCTTTTCTCTTTTTTTACTTGGCCTTTTTTAATTTTTTTTGTTTCGAGGGGTGTTATTATTTTTTTTTGGCATTAAAAGGAGAGTTGTAGAGCAATTTCGAAAGTGATACATCACGAATGTTTATTCGCGCCGGCATTAATTGCAAACATATGAAATGCGTCAAATAAACCTGCGACAACATCTGTATATACATAAGGCTAAGGATTTCATTTTTTTCCTCCGCCTGTCTTCCAATTTTTTCTGGATGGCAAGTACAGTCCTCTCTTTTTATTTGCTCTAAAATCGTATTTTCCTTGTGCGTATAGGTGCATACATGCCCCTTTGCGACTAGATGTTTCAGCAACGTAAGAAAGTATACACTTGTCTGTTTTAACCAATCTATCTATCTATCTATCTATCTATCTATCTATCTATCTATCTATCTATCTATCTATCTATCTATCTATCTATCTATCTATCTGTTTGAGTGCGTGCGTATGTTTGTGTATGTGTGTGTGCGTGTGTGTGTGTGTGCATGTCTGTGTGCATGTGCGTATGTGTTGTGTGTGAATCGTGAGATATGTTTATATGACGAAAATAAAGTTTTATATACTTGTGTATGATTGGATTGAATTCATGTATCTTTACATATGTGTGAGTATCAAAGTATCTATATAGATGACAGTAGATAAGTATAGTGACACTGAGCTGAAATTTAATATGAAAGTTTTACTGGATAAAGTTGAATCTATGTACTTAATATTTACTACTGTATTAAGTGCATTCACAGGGAAGGAGATTACGTTATAAAATAAAATATTGTTATATAAAATAAACGGCTTTTCATCAATATGCTGCATATTTCCTTACACACAATTTTGCCTTTCTTTCTGACTTTAAAAAGCCGAACCAAACATATACGTCGGCAAAAGGCACCGTATGAAAGCTTCTCCCACTTTGACTCATCATCTCCACTTTTGTTTCGGATACATCCTACAGACATTATACACACACACACACACACACACGCGCCCGCATGCACACACACAGTATAATTAGACAGCAATTGTTCCTTCAAACATATCTTAATTTATAATTGGGGAAATTTGTCTATTGAGTTTGTCCTTCCTCTCCAAATTGCGAATGATATACGAAATTTTTCAAACTTTTATAATGGCTGTGTCCAAACTTTCGACTATCGTGAGACATGTTTAGTGTTGTGTAATTAGTTTATTATGTAAAAAACAGTAATAGTCGTAAGTAGCGCTTTCTGCATAATATTAATTACTCTAGCACACTGAAAGCTTGGACGTGTTTACTTATATATGATGTACAGATTTCATTAATTCATTTACGGATATATATTTTTTAAATTGTAGTAACCGTTAGAATTTTTCAAATTGACCACAGTGTGTGTCATTGTAACGTATTTTCTTTTGATTCCTTTATTCATGTTTTGGTAATGCTCACGTAAAATAAGCGGAACATCAACAATGTAATTAAATAAGTCAAATACATCCAACAGCAAGTATACACTTATATCTATCTATATATATATATATATATATATGGACAGTCCCCTCCAAATGCATTGGAACGCCAAGGCCAATTCTTTTATTTTTATTGTTCACGAACAAAATTTGGTTTAAGATCAAAAGATGAATATGAGATAAGAGTTCCTTATTTTCTCACCTTCAAAATGGCTTGCTTCTCTCCCATAGACAGCTCTGTAGTCTCGATATTGGTTTATCCTTTCTGACAAGAAATGCAGTTTTACAGGTGAAACCCAAGGCTAAAACCAAGAGTTGTCATTGTGAGTTGTTTAATGTTAAAACAATCAATCTAAAATGCAGCACCTGGGCAACAAGAAACACATGTCAATCACTTGTTCCAATAGTTTTACTCCCTTGAAGAATGGCTTGGTTCAAACAAAATTTGGCATGTTTAACACATCTTGAGGTAAAAATCAGGTTAATAAAAGCTAAAATTCTAAACTGTTTTCTCAAATTTTCATATTTTCATGTTAAACCCATATATCTTCAGTGAACAACAAAAACAAAGGAATTGGCCTTGGCGTTTCAATACTTTTGGAGGGGACTATATATATATATATATATATATATATATATATATATATATATATATATATGTGTGTGTGTGTGTGCGTGTGTGTATGTATGTATGTGCATGTGTGTGTGGGGTGAACTTTCTCGTCGCGGACGACAAATGAGGGTTCAGCAAAATAAAGAGGTTCTCAACATTTATGGACACGCATATGTCTCCTAAGGCCTGCTGGTCTTTTGTAAACTTATATATATATATATACATATATATATATATATATATATACATGCTGCGAAACAATCTTTTTCTTTATCGAGGTTCATGTTCCTCATTCATACACGGGGAATACTGAAAACTGAGTACATAGATAATGCTTTAGTTTGAAGATATTCCCTCAGGGTTCGTATATACATATATATATATATATATATATATATATATATATATATATATATATATATATATATCAGTTAAACTATCTACCTATCTATCTATTCTGAATGCATATAATATGAATAATTTTCTAGTGATATATAAGATAGATATTCACAGTGTTATGTATTTGTCCGAGGCTTGCTGAAAAGATAAAGCTGATAGTTTTCATCATATTTTGGAAAGTAGGTCGAACTAATTTTTATTTAGGAGTGTGTGCCATATGTCAGAAAGGTACCTATTCTGTTTCGCTTAAACATCGAATCTTCCGTGTTTTAAATGGTTAAAACAACGTCCGTGAAAGCCGAGTGAACAAGCAATTGGATGCTACCTTTTTATTTTTGATTTCATGGCATTTGTTCTTGCGATTGAATGATATATAAAAAATAATGGGATGAAAATAGAATGAGGTTAGTAATAAAATATAAGTGATGTTTCTTTATAATATAATTATATTTATATATCATAGTAAATTATTTCATTTTTAAGTGAATTTTGCAAAAATATTTTCCTTAAATGTTTTTAACTTAAATAAAAAACATTTGTTATTTCTTGAGATTAGGAAATAGCTAATTATTTTTTTTATTACGGAATAATTCAAATAGATATGTGTGTGTATGTGTATGTGTTTTAATTCCAATGCATATATACAAATAAACGAATACCATCCTGAAACCCATTATTTTGCGCTTCTTTAACATGTTCATGCAATACAGCAAGAGTTGCAGGCGGATGCTTACTAAACAAGTTGGATATCATACCATCTTCCCCCATGCATAAAGTATAAATACCAAGACTTTCGATCGGGCTGGCCTTGGTATTTGATACAAACTTTGCAGAGCATGTTTAATAGTAAAAGCATTGCCTTCCCCAAATGTCAAAGGTGAGAGAGAGTTGTAGCTTATAGCACCTTATATTATGATGCCATGGGTTGGACATAGATGTCATAGGTTAATATACTTTGGAAGATGTCGCACCCCAAATGTACGTCTCATGAAAGCAGTATCTATTCTTATCACTGAACACTAGAGAGTACATTCACTCTTCCTGGTGAATCTCGACCAAGACAACTGAACATGTGGACACAGTTGTTGTGATGTCAACCTTGTAAATCTGGCTACAGGAAGCCATAGCTGCAATCTTACTTCAAATAAACAATTCCCAACAGTTTATGTTACCAATCCTCTTCGGTCATATTTGCGTTGATCTCGGTTATATTCAACACCTCTAATCTGGAGATTTGTAGACGAACTTTTGTGCAATTATTCAGTTCACTCGTCAGAAGATATATCAGATAATAAGATAATTGTCGGATTTTAATGAAACTTTCAGGACTTATTCACAAATAAATTAAATTATTTTAAAATCTTTCTTTTTTAGTAAATCTTTGTAAAAATATTTTTTTAATCTGTTATGCCGCACTTATATATTTTTATGAAATTTGAAGAAATTCTTTTTCGTAGCACTTAATGTTTATATACATTATAAGGACATGCACTGGGAGAATTTAAATCAGGAATTTTTCATCAAACAGGACTCTCTGTTATAAAAATCTGCTTTGAATTGTAAAGTAAAAATTCAATAAAAATATAACATTATTTAGTTAGAAAACGTTTAATTACTTTTATGTATAAAATATATTATGGACATTATTAACTTAAGAAAAAAAAAATTCAATGAAGAAAATTTTTTGCATGAATAGTTTTCATGTTTTCAAGTTTTAACTAGAATAATTTATTCATAAATTTTAAAATCTATTAAAATTATGTATTTATTTGTAGCGGTCAAGAAATATTTTTATTAAATGAAGACTGTATTTACTAATCCTAAATGGAAATCATCACTGCAATTCAACAACCTTCAATATTTAAAATCAATACGTTTATAAACGTAAAAATTATATTTCTAAACATCTACAACAACATACCTGTCCACATTCGCAATTCAGAAGAATCCGCGTCGAAAATGCTTCCACATTTTCCCACGAAAAGAATAAATACAAACTAAAAATTCTCGAAGCTATTTATATAAAATTTGAAACTAAACTTCAATAACATTAATTACGAATACGGCACAAACGTTTTAAAATGTGTACAATAAACAGTCATTAAATGTTAGCGCATTTTATTAATGGTTTTTCCTTTATCTAGCAATTACTCAAGTCCGGAATTTTTTCACAGCATTCGTAGTTACTTCCCCTTAAACGGTGTCCGCCACCCAACCCATGACACTGTGTTCCTGACTCCACATAAAAATGGTAATTTTCGGATGACCACAATAAGTTTTGTCTTTCACAACCATGAATACTAAATACTTACTCTATAATTAACGATGCCCTGATGATGACATTATGCTATGTCGAAAGTACTCGGAAATAAATAAAATATGAGCCAAGACGTTCTTTTAATGAGCGCACAAAAAAGCTTATCCGCAAATATGAAAGGATACTATCGAGAATAAGTAGACAGAAGATGTCTAAATTATTTAACGAAACCTGACTATATATATATATATATATATATATATATATATATAATAAAAAGACTTAAACACTAATATTCCATGGTCATAATTTATTCCATTGGAATCGTAAGAACGATCCATTTCATCAGACCTACAGATTCAAAAAGAAAACGGAACAACAACTCCGGGAAAAATTGGTGAATTGGGAAAAATCTTCCCTCTGTTAGATTTTAATGCCCTCTCCACCTTCGGACCTCCCTGTCTCTCTCGTCTGTTACCCCTCTATATAGATCACAGGTCCCCCCACACTCTCACACATACTCTCACCAATTTTTCCCGGAGTTGTCGTTCCGTTTTCTTTTTGAATCTGTAGGTCTGATGAATTGGATCGTTCTTACGATTCCAATGGAATAAATTATGACCATGGAATATTAGTGTTTAAGTCTTTTTATTATATCCTTACTCTGTCCTGGACATCGAGTTCTACTTGGATCATATCCTCTTGGAATTATTTTTATACATATATGTATGTGTATATATAATTGCATATGTATGTGTATATTCACCACTAATATTGTCTATATATATATATATATACACAGTGTATGAGGTATAAATTGTCGTCTAAATTACGCAAAAATGAAAATAACACTGACATCTCATTTTAACAGATATATTTACCAAAATTACGTTAAAATATCTTGAAATATTAAGAGTAGTTTTTCTATAAAATCGCCAATTGCTTTAACCACGGCCTCCTGATGATTTCGGAATCTCTTGCAACTCTTCTTGGCGGTATCAATTACAAAATGTTCTGTTTGTATTTTTTAGGCTAAAAATGACTACTGATAACATGATTGGAACATTCTAGAATATTTCACTGGAATTGTATAGAGTATCTGAAATTTGCATTGTATCATTAATTAATCATAGCTAAGGGCCGGAAGCTCCTGAAGTATTGAAATAAAGTTAAAAATGCATATATATTATTCTAGGAACATTTTTCAACTTATTCAAGATGATTTCACCCTCTCTAACCTTCTAACTTTCTGCCCGAGAGTAACAAGCTGCCTCACAGTTTTCACTTACGATTTCATTTTCAAGTCTTTTTCACTGCTCTTTGGACTTCCATAGCTTATAACTCGTTACTCACATGCCAAACGATCTTTGAGTTCGATCTTTTCTAATTAATCTCTTTGGATCTAAGTTGAAATGATGATTCCTTTTCTTGCTGTGACGTCCTGATCCGTTTTCCTCTTAACTGTTCGCTCTTTAAAAACTTATTCACCGTTCTCTAACTGGTTCTTGAATGGACTTTGAAGATGGAAGCAAGAGTATGAAAGTTTGTACCATTAATGAAGTCCTGTATTAACTTTTTCCTCTCAACATTGATGATTTTAGAAGACAGTGGGTCTGACACAAAACTATTTTAACTTGTTCTCTTTCTAGCTGAATAACTCAAAGAGTTTTTCAGTAAATCATACGACAAATGGTGTCAAGAGAGCTAAACGTCTTATCTGAAAACCTGTAATTAGTTTAGTGGTTTTATAGATATTAAACATTTTGGGGGATGGCCAGTTATACTGTAAGACGATTTGTACAATTGCTGTTACACCCTATATATATATATATATATATATATATATATATATATATATATATATATATATATATATATATATATATATATATCAGCAGTTAAATGAGCGAAACACTATTGTTTTTATGTCTTTGTTAATTTTATATATATATATATATATATATATATATATATATATATATATATATATCGAGACAGAGAGAGAGACTGAGAGAGATAGAGAGACAAAGAGAGATGGGAAGTTGGAAAGGGAGAAGATGATAGATGAACTGAGAAGGGGAGTGAACAAAGAAAATTAGAGGGAGAGACATTAATTAGGACAAACAAATTGTAATTTACTAAGACTAGCATTGTCTTGCTGCTACCCAACAAGTATGGGTCCGCTGGTCAGGATCGAACTTATCCTGCACTCCTAATCTTCCAGGTTAAATACATCGATAATTGGAATAAACATATCTTGTGAGAAACAATTTCACTTCAACTTGTATGAATTGTTTGAACGTCTGTTTCTCTTTTCCCCTCTTTCTACTTTCCTTTCTATCTCCACTCATCATACCGACAGGTGTAAAGGCTGTTGCTCCGCTCTCATTTGAATGCGGATGCACACAATGATGTAGGCGTAGTCAGAGGGTTTTGGCACAGAGTCGGTGGGGTGTGGTTTGATTGCTGGCACGTTCTGGGCTTTCGTCGCACACAAAGAACCTGTCTCCTGAATCTCGTTAAACAGAGTCAAGCGACCACAAACGCGTGTTAAATGGCAATCCCCACACCCTGCTCCATATCGGCAGGTGAAAATTTCCACAGAGTTCCTTTTTACTTTCTTTTTTGTCTTTGACGTTTTACTTTCTGGGTTTACCCGTCAATACCACCAACCTGGTATTCGGATGACATTTCCAATTTGACTTTTCTTTGTCTACTGCACTCAGTGCCCTCCTTTTCCTTCACAAGTACTATTCATTTATATCTGTCTGTGAATGTGTACTGATATACTTATATATCATTCAACATGTATATATACGAGGAAAAACAACACAGCACATACACCACATACACGCATATATATATATATATATATATATATATATATATATATATATATATATATATATATATATATATATATGAAGAGAGAAAGAGTCTGAATATTTTGTGGATTTAGTAGCTAACTACTTCCCAATGGCCGTACTAAAAATGCAGATACAGTTCTTTCAACTGAGATGATTGGATCAATATAATCTTATTTTACTACAACATTTAGACGTTTTCTGACGAAGCAAACCTCAGTATACATACACACACACACACACACATATATATATATATATATATATATATATATATATATATATATATATATAATAAAAAGGCTTAAAGGCTTCTATGGTTATAATTTATTACATTGTTATTGTAATTACGATCCAATTCATCAAACATACAAATTCAAAAACAAATGAGAAAAAATAACTGCGGGAATAAAAAAATAAAATTTAGTGGGGGTGCATGTATGAGAGTGGTGGACGAATGTGAGAGGTAAAAGAAAGTTCTAGAGAGGGGAAACAGACGAGAGAAGAACAGGAAGGCCTAAAAGTGAAGGTGGGGATTAAAATGTAATAGAGGGACGTTTTAAAGAGAAGTTAAAAGACGGTTTAAATGAGTGAGATACAGATAAATATGAATTATTTTCCGATGCATAATTCATTACTGAAACGGTGACGTAAATTAAATTAAAAACCGACATCGGAAATGGCTTTATACATTTGTGGTGACACTACGCACAATAATCTAAACTTGAAAATCAGAAGATGAGAAAGAGAGAGAAAAGAAAAGAAAAAAGTGGGAAGATGGAGGGGGGCAATTAAACCGAAGGGCATTTAGAAAAGGGCCGTTGTACAATCAAGAAAATGTAGCAAAAGTAATATCACCTACAGGTTACAAATTTAATATAAACATATTAAAAAAAAAACGTTTTTTATGTCTACATTTGGAAATGATCTCGCTACGAAGATTTATAAACTCATCTTGATTTTTATATTTAATAATAATTTTTTTCCCGCGATGCATAAATCACAGCGATCTCGGAAGTTATTAGGGGTTCTAGCTCTTGATAAGAATCTCCATTCGAAATCCAGGGTTAATGCCTTATCCACCAGATCCCAGTAGTGTTTAGATATGGAAGTTTGATTCTTGTGGTATCGATATTTAAAAGAGCGTCGATGGTTGTATAAACGCTGCTTCCAATCATCGGCGGATATACCTATATATTTTTTATTCTGGTTGATATTTTCTTCGAGGAAGATTGTTGCCTCGTATACTACATTTTCATACATACATTTTCCCCCGGAGGAACAATTAATTAACAGCCTTAATTTCGCTAAAGGATATACCGAAATAACGGGAAATGATCTGGACATTTTTTTAGCCGCAAGAAGATCAATACTTACATACAATGACGATACTTGGGTGAAGAAGGATAATGAAAGTTTCGATGTACCTATGGGAGATTTCGACTCTGCCCAAATTGCAGATTTATATTATGAGTAGAGTAGTTAGCCTTAACCAAGTTGGAATTTATAGAGATGACGGGCTGATCATTGTCCCTAATAGGAATGGTCCTTTGAGTTCCAGCTTACATAAGTGAATAAATAGGGCATTTACATACCTGAGCCGTAAGATTGAAATATCTTCCAACCTGAAAATAGTCAACTTTTTATATATCCCCCTCAACCTCTCTAATGATACCTTTAAACCCTTCCATAAACTTGATCAGATACCACTATACATCAATGTCCACTCTAACCACCCTAAATCTGCAATAGATCCCATCCCCAGAACTGTTCATACGAGAATAAATAAGTTATCTTCGAGCCAAAAAATCTTTAACGAAAATAAATTCATATACAAACAGGCCCTTAAAAATAGTGGTTTTAGAGAGGAATTAAACTATAACGAAGAACTAGAAAATTATAATAAAAGACCTAAAAACAGAAAGAGGAAAGTAAAATGGTTTAACCCACTGTATTGCAGGCTTTCTAACATTGATATAGGAAGTTCTTTCCTAAGATTAATAGATAAACACTTTCATAGTAAACATCCACTACATAAAATTTCCAATAGGAAGGCACTGAAAATTAGTTATTCATGTGTAAGGAATATGGAGAAAATTATATCCTCCCACAATTGTAAAATTCTTAAAACTACCTTAGTAGTGAAAATCGACCTAATAGCCCCACCTGCAATTTTAAGAGAAGAGACAATTGTCCAATCGGGGGAGAATGTATGTATGAAAATACGAGGCAACAATCTTCCCCGAAGAAAATATCAACCAGAAAAAATGATATATAGGTATATCCGCCCGTGATGGAAGCAACGTCTATACCACCATAGACGCTCTTTTAAATATCGATACACCAAGAATCAAACTACCTTATCCAAACAATCCTAGGATCTGGTGGATAAGGGATTAACCTCTCTCTCTATTTTTTGATCATTTAACCCCTCAATATATTTTTGATCATTTAATTTTGGTTAGCAAACTTTATTTATACGTTGATATATGTATATGTGGGTATGTAGGTAAAAGTTTTCCTAAATATTTTTCTGACATTTATATACCTAGATATATATGTAAACTTCGGAGATAGATACGAGTTTATCATTTGGTGTCATTTTAATATTGTTAACGTTTTCTTCATCAGTGTTCTTTATGTACAATTTAATTTAGTTCCACCCAACTATTTTTATATGTTAAATGTATATATGGATGGATGTGGTTTTTTAAAAATAATTATTTATATGTGCCCTTCGGTTTTAGTTGCTTCCCTCCATCTTCCCGCATTTTTGTTCTTTTCTTTCATCTCTCTTTCTCATCTACTGATTTTTAAGTTTAGATTATTGTGCGTAGTGTCTCACCCATTCCCGGTGTCGGTTTTTAATTTAATTTAGGACAGCGATTCAGTAATGAATTATGCATCGGAAAATAATTCATATTTATCTGTATCTCACTCATTTAAACCGTCATTTAACTTCTCTTTAAAACGTCCCTCTATTACATTTTAATCCCCACCTTCACTTTTAGGCCTTCCTGTTCTTCTCTCGTCTGTTTCCCCTCTCTAGAACTTTCTTTTACCTCTCACATTCGTCCACCACTCTTATACATAAACTCTCACTAAATTTTATTTTTTTTTATTCCTGGAGTTATTTTTTCTCATTTCTTTTTGAATTTGTAGGTTTGATGAATTGGATCGTAATTACAATTCCAATGTAATAAATTATAACCATGGAATATTAATGTTTCAGCTTTTTTATTATATTCCTACTCTTTCCTGGACATTGAGTTAGTTGTGGACCCAGAATAGGTCTCAAAGAAAACTCGAACTCAGCAATTTAGTGAAAACATATTATTAAACAAAAGAACGAATACAAAAGTGTTGCACGCCCGACTGCCGGCAAAGTACAGTAGTCAACTCGTCAAATGTAGACAGTTCTCCAGAGAGGCATAATCTCCCCGTATATATAATAATAGGACGAGTCCATTTTGTCCATAAAGGTAGGTCTCGTAACACCCCCCTCCCAAACCTTTACCTCCACATGAGTCTCAATATCATCTCCTTTTTGGATTGATGACGAGAGGGTCCGCCTCCTCTTTCTTTTAGATCGTCGCGGTTCTGGAGCTGCTTGTGGTATTTGAATGTCGAAGGTGTCGTAAATGGTATCCATAAAATCTTCTTCCTGGGGAGTACTGTTGTAGCCATCCAACAGTCGTTTCCTGATTTGATTCAGGGGTCTCTTATGAGAGAAACGAGGACCTTGGATTATGTAGACCATATTTCCAATCCTCTTTTCTATCGTACCAGGTTCCCAGAAAGATGTGTTATTTTTAAACATCTTGAAGAATACTTTTCCCCCTGGGCTGTATTTTTTGCTTGGTACAATAGAGGTCGGACTTTGTTTTGTTTGTTTCGGCAGCAATTTATCAAAAACGGATCTTACTTCACGCGCAAACAATATTTCTGCCGGAGATAGTGAAGCTGGCGCGTTGACATTTGGCGTGATCCTGTAAACTTGTAAAACTGCTGCAGAGCCTTTTCCTTTGGGGTGCTGTAAGCTATTTTCAGGTCTCTTTTTAGGGTGTCTACGAAGCGTTCTGCTTGACCATTCGACCTCGGGTGATATGGGGGGGGTCGTAATGTGTTTTATCTGAAAAATCTTGCAGAACTCTTTAAAGTCGGTTGAAGTAAATTGAGTTCCGTTGTCACTGACCAAGCAATCTACTACCCCAAAACGAGCGAATAATTCATGAAGGTAGCTTATCATTGCCTCCGTAGTGGGATTTTTACATCGGAACACTCCGGCCATTTTGAATAACTATCTAATAAAATTAGATAGTAGAATCCCTCGAGCGGTCCCACAGAGTCCACGTGGATCCTTGAATAAGGTCGGCCTGTCTTGGTCCACGTTTTATGTGTGATAGGCGGTGCTTTTGCCGCCAATGCACAGCCCTTGCATGTGTTGACCCTATTTTCGATGTCCTGGTCCATTTTAGGCCAGTATACGTAGCTGTGCATTAGACTTTTCATCCTATTTTCCCCCGGATGCTCAATGTGAAAATCCTTCGGGATTCGCTTCTGTAGGTTTTTTGGAATGACGACTCTTTCACTGTATAGGAGTACCTCGTCACACAAGGAAAAACTGTCTGAAATGTGTTGGTCCTTCACTGAAATTTTTGTTTTTGTTGCGCTAATGAATTCATCATTGCGGGCTTCATGTTTTATTTTTTGTAGCGTCACAGGAAGTTCTCTTATAGTGCTACACAATAAAGTTTTTATTTCCCCCTCCGTTCGTAGTGAAGCGTTCACAGAGTCTTCTAAGGGTTCCCTATGTCTTGGAACCAGTCTAGAAAGTCTGTCAGCGTGACAGATTTTTCCGAGGGGAGGTATTCCAACTCGAAGTTGTAATTTAGGAGAATTATTCCCCACCTCAGCAGTCTGTTTGCCGTATAACCAGTTAATCCTTTTTTTGACCGGAACATGCTGAGTAGCGGTTTATGGTCCGTTTGTAATGTGAAAAATCTTCCGTGTATGTAACGGTGAAATTTCGTGACTGCAAAAATGATTGCTAATGCTTCTTTTTCTATTGGGGAATGTTTTTTTTCCGCTGGTAGCAGAATCCTTAATGCATGAGCGATGGGCTTTTGCGTTCCATCTGGCATTTTATGAAGGATGTACGCTCCTATTCCATACGAGCTTGTGTCGCTAGCAACTATGATCTCGAGGTTCGGGTCGTAGTACGTAAGGAATAAATCCGATGTTAGGACTTTGATAGTTTTCTAGAATGCTTCCTGGCATTCGGGTGTCCATTCCCAAATCTTATCTTTTCTTCAAAGCTCATTCAGCGGGGCACGGAGGTTATGCATGTTTGGGATAAACGCTTGGTAGTAGTTCGCTAACCACAAAAAGCTCTGTAGCGCTGTGACGTTTTCAGGAGCCGGCATGTCCAAATATTTGATTTCTATCATGAAGAAGTCACATTTGCCATATTGAAGCCATAGTCTTGTATTCGTGAAAATACTTTGTGGATGTGTTCCCGGTGTTGTTCCAAGCATTTACTGTTTATCAAGATGACGTCTAGGTAAGCCATTGAAAAGTCAAGTCCACCCAGCATGGTGTCCATAACCTGCTGAAAAATGGTTGGTGCGACTTTGACTCCAAATGCAAGCCTTTCAAATTTGTATAAGCCTCTATGTGTATTTATACATAGTCATTTTGAGCTTTCTTCCTCAACGGGTATCTAGAGATAAGGTTCGCTGAGATCGATTTTTAAAAGAACTTGCCTGCATTAAGTTTTGTAAAAACTTCTTCCGGGCTTGGAAGTGCGTAGACATAATCTTTTAGTGCTGCGTTTAGTCCAGTAGAAAAATATGCGAACACGCGCATTTCCTTAGACTTCTTCTTCACATACACTACTGGTGCTGCCCACTGGCTATATTCCACTTTAGATCAAATGCCAGTCTCTACAAGTCTATCTAATTCCTTGTCTGTTTCCTCTAACGAGGCGAAAGGCACATTCCTTTTTTTCTTAAATATTGGTTGAGTGTTCTTTTTTAGCTCAAATTTTGCTGACATCTTTTGCATCTACCAAGGTCGACCGAAAAGACCTCGGGGAAGGTTTCTTTTAATTCATTTTTTAGTTTATCTGATTTGTCGTCAGATTTTCTATTTTCTGACAAAAAGTATTAATTGGCAAATCCCACAGATTGAACTGCTGCATCCAATCTGTGCCAAATAGATTGTCTGTGTTTTTTAACACAAACATTTTCAATTTTTTGGTTGTTCCGTTCAAAGTAACGTTCGCGATAATTTCACCTTCAAACTTAATTTTTTTTCCGGTCACCGACTTAGCTATTTTGTCGGTTTTTAGCATGGTTGGTTTATTTAACCTTTTCCAAATATGTAGGTTGACCCGGAGTCTAATTGTAACCTGACTTTTTTATTCAGTATTTCTACCTGCACATACTTTCTTATATTTTTGACGTCCAGTTCGTCTCTTTTTGTGGCTCTAATCCGACTTTTTCACCTATATTTGCTCTGCAATGTGAACTCTTGTGCCCAACTTTATTACAAGTTAGGCAGGTTTTAAACCGATATTGGCAATCTTTAAACCAATGAAGTGCTTCACAACAGTAACATGGACTAGGCGGTTAACTTTTCTGTTTTTCATTGAGTTGATTTTTTTCTTAGGAGAGTGAAAATAATCTTTTTTGGTTTGACTTGTTTTTGAAGGGGAGGAAAAATGTGGGTTTCGATGTATTTTTCTTATGTGTGCAACGCCTGACTTTTCTATGTCTCTAGAATCATTTTTTACACTTATATATTTTTGGCAGTCCTCGGCTATATTTTGTAAGGTTAAATTTGGTTCTCCCTCTAACCTCGTTAGGACTCTACGTCTAATTTCTGCATCTTTCGTTGATACAAGTCCTTGTACGAATATTAGGCATTTTAAATTGCGGTAAGTTCGGACAATTTAAAATCGTCACAATGTTTGTTAACTACCGATGCGAACGTCAAGTAATCTTCGCTGTCTTTCTTAGTTAGGTTTAAGCACTTCCACCTTTTGTGGAATAACGACGTTTTGGGGCTGAATAATTCTGTAAGGAGATTTATGGCTTCAACGAAAGTCAAATCACTAGTTTTTCGAGGTAGTATGTAGTCCACGAATTTGCTATGTTCAGTAATTTCCGGAGCAGTAGGCGTAGCTGTTTACCGTCTGCCTATTTTCCACAATCTATTTCGAATAGATCCTCATACCTTCTGAAATACGAAGCGAAGGTTTTATCTTCGTCTGGCGAATAAGTGAAATTTTCAATTGCACTCCAAATCGTGTTTTGTGAAAAAGTAGTTACGCTCTCGGTATTTTGACCCTTATTCGACCTTGTTTGTAGAAGCAATTCTTCAAACCCTTTCTTTTGTTCTATCATTTGTCGCTGTAATTTCTAATTGTTTTTCTTTGTTTCTTCGTTGTTGTTCAAACTGGACTCTAACCAGTTCTAACATAGAAGCTTTAAACTTTTCCATGTTTTAATTTTCAATATTACGCTTCTAACGTAATTTTAATTGTACCAGACCTTTGTGTTGCTCGGAGGGGAGGAGAAGGAGAAGAAAAAAAACAAATCACTTTTTTTTCCTCTTTAAATGTGTTATTCACATACGCAGGAGGTTTTTGGGCAACCGCGAAACGTAAAGTTTATAACTTCGGCGCAATTTTTCCTTATTTATTTTTGCCGATAAGCGTGTTTTTTAGACTTTTATTTTTATTTATTTTTTAAAAAAAGGTTCTCAACCGAAGAAAAAAAAATCCTTAATTGTTCTTCGTCGCCAGTGTTGTGGACACCGGTAAAAAAATTTTTTCTTTTATGATTTCACGTGAAGTTCTTTCGAGTTCTCGTCGCCAGTGTTGTAAACACTGGGAACAAAAAAAATTCTTTCATGGCTCTCCGGTGGAGTTCTTTGAATCCTCGTCGCCAGTGTTGTAGACACTGGGAACAAAAAAAAATTCTTTTATGGCTCTCCCGTGGAGTTCTTTGAATCCTCGTCGCCAGTGTTGTAAACACTGGGAACAAAAAAATTCTTTTATGGCTCTCCGGTGGAGTTCTTTGAATCCTCGTCGCCAGTGTTGTAGACACTGGGAGCAAAAAAAAAGTCTTTTATGGCTCTCCCGTGGAGTTCTTTGAATCCTCGTCGCTAAGTGTTGGGGACTCAGAATAGGTCCGAATGAAAACTCAGCAATTTAGTGAAAACATATTATTAAACAAAAGAACGAATACAAAAGTGTTGCACGTCCGACTGACGGCAAAGTACAGTAGTCAACTCGTAAACTGTAGACAGCTCTCCCGAGAAGCATAATCTCCCCATATATATAGTAATAAGACGAGTCCATTTAGTACATAAAGGTAGGTCTCATAACAGAGTTCTACCTGGATTCTATCCTCTTGGAATTTTATATATATATATATACATGTATGTGTATATATATATATATATATATATATATATATATATATATATATATATATATGTGTGTGTGTGTGTGTGTGTATTTGTGTGTGTGTGTGTATTAACCATTAATATTATCAATATATTGCTCCTTATTGTAATAAGTTGAGCTCTCTTTGGTATACTTCCAGTTGAACTACTTTTATTGCAACCTATTCACATGGAGATGGAAAAATTTACTCCGGATTATTCCTTAAAAAATATTCCTTACCCTTCATTGCATCTTTTCTCTGTCTGCCTTAGAGATAAAATTATTGACCTTATTAAAAGAATGAGGTGGAAAACATTTTTCTCCCGAAATCCCAAAATTGACCAAGAGCAAAATCAGGAAACCTATAACCTGAAATCCAAGAAAACTGCACCGTGTAACAAGCTACTTGAACCGTTGCGGAGGGGGTGGTGGATTTGCTCAATTTAATTAAAAAAGATTAAGTTCAGGAATTATTCAAACTATTTCCAAGCTAAAATTGATAGAGACATTAAAAACATAAAAAACTCCAATAAATTATGGATTAAAGCCGACAAATCCAAAAATATCTATAAAATTAAACCCTCTGAATATGACAAATTCGTCACTGACAAAATTACTACCTCCTATAAGAAAGACAAAGACTATAACACCTTATTCTCTATCATGAAAACATCTACAAATTTGTTACAAATGTGGAGTTGCTGACAGAATGGGAAAATTTATTATGAAAGATGCATACATTCTCTTCAAAGATCATAAACCGAACTTTATCAATAGCTTGCAGTCCCGTCTAATTAATCCCTCTAAATCCGAGTTGGGATTCATTTCTAAGAGTATTCTTAAGAAAATAACATCATGGGTCCTGGATAAATTTCCAATCGACTTTGGAAAGACTCAGCCGAGACGATTAAATGGTTCCGAAAGATCCCCTATAAAAGAAAAGCCACTTTCTTCCAGTTTGACATCTTGGATTTTTACCCTTCTATTTCGGAGGAACTATTAATTAACAGCCTTAATTTAATATACCGAAATAACGGAAAATGATCTGGACATTATTTTAGCCGCAAGAAGATCAATACTTACATACAATGACGCTACTTGGGTGAAGAAGGGTAATGATTGTTTCGATGTACCTATGGGAGATTTCGACTCTGCCCAAATTGCAGATTTAGTGGGTATATATATTTTAGACACCTTGAGTAGAGTAGTTAACCTTAACCAAGTTGGAGTTTATAGAGATGACGGGCTAATCATTGTCCCTAATAGCAATGGTCCCTTGACTTCCAGCTTACATAAAAGAATACTTAGGGCCTTTAAATACCAGACCTTAAGACTGAAATATCTTCCAACCTGAAAATAGTCAACTTTTTATATATCACCCTCAACCTCTCTAATGATATCTTTAAACCCTTCCATAAAGTTGATCATATACCCCTATACATCAATGTCCACTCTAACCACCCTAAATCTGTAATAGATCACATCCCCAGAACTGTTCATACGAGAATAAATAAGTTATCTTCGAGCCAAAAAATATTTAACGATAATAAATTCATATACAACCAGGCCCTCAAAAATAGTGGTTTTAGACAGGAATTAAACTATAACGTAGAACTAGAAAATCACAATAATAAAAGACCTAAAAACAGAAAGAGGAAAGTAATATGGTTTAACCCACCGGCTTTCTAACACAGGCTTTCTAACACAGGCTTTCTAACATTGATATAGGAAGTTTCTTCCTAAAATTAATAGATAAACACTTTCATAGTAAACATCCACTACATAAAATTTTCTATAGGAAGGCACTGAAAATTAGTTATTAATGTGTAAGGAATATGGAGAAAATTATATCTTCCCACAATTGTAAAATTCTTAAAACTACCTTAGTAGTGAAAATCGACCTAATAGCCCCACCTGCAATTTTAAGAGAAGAGACAATTGTTCAATCAGGGAAAATGTATGTATGAAAATGTAGTATACGAGGCAACAATCTTCCCCGAAGAAAATATCAACCAGAAAAAAATAATATATAGGCATATCCGCCGGTGATTGGAAGCAGCGTCTATAAAACCATAGACGCTCTTTTAATATCGATACCTCAAGAATCAAACTTCCTTATCCAAACACCTACTGGGATCTGGTGGATAAGGCATTAACCCCGTATTTCGATTGGAGATTCTTATCAAGTGCTAGAACCCCTAATAACTTCCGAGATCACTGTGATTTATGCATCGCGGAAAAAATTTTATTATGAAATATAAAAATCAAGATGAGTTTATAAATCTTCGTAGCGAGATCATTTCCAAATGTAGACATAAAAAACGGTTTAAAACTTAAACACGGTTTTATAACGTGTTGTTACATGTGACAGTTCTATGTTGGATCACTAACATTGGACATGGCATTTAAATGGAATGATTATCTATATGTATCATTGTGTATGTTTATGTGATGCTCTATATACTTTTTGATCATTTAATTTTGGTTAGCAAACTTTATTCATATGTTGATATATATGTATGTGGGTATGTAGGTAAAAGTTTTCCTAAATAATTTTCTGACATTTATATACCTAGGTATATATGTAAACTTAGGAGATAGATACTCGTTTATCACTTCGTGGGTTTTTAATATTGTTAACATTTTCTTCCTTAGTGTTCTTTAAGTACAATTTAATTTAGTTCCACTCAACTATTTCTATATGTTAAATGTATATATGGATGGATGTGGGTTTTTTTTAAAATTATTTAAAAAAATGTTTTTACCTTTTAATTTATATATATATATATATATATATATATATATATATATATATATATATATATATATTACTCATCTTCTACTTTTACTCATCTTCTGATTTGCAAGTTTAGATTATTGTGCGTAGTGTCACCACAAATGTATAAACCCATTTCCGGTGTCGGTTTTTAATTTAATTTAGGACAGCGATTCAGTAATGAATTATGCATCGGAAAATAATTCATATTTATCTTCTAACTTCTCTTTAAAACTTCTCTCTATTAAATTTTAATCCCCATTTTCACTTTTAGGCCTTCCTTTTCTTCTCTCGTCTGTTACCCCTCTCTAGAACTTTCTTTTACCTCTCGCATTCGTCCACCACTCTCACTGTCATCTAAAAATCACCGATATCATGCTGCTCTAATACCTACCAACGTAATACAGTTTAATTTACACTCATGAGTTTCTACACAATATATAAAGAAAAACTCGGATATTTTATTTTAACTTATTCTAGATTCTAACAGACATTTAATAGTGCCCATCCCCATAAGAAACGCTTGAACTATTTAAAACCTCATATTATTGTTGTTCCTTTTTCTCTCTTCTGTCCTTATAAACTTCTAGTCCACTTCTCAACTTCTCTTATATTGTAATATACGCAGAATCTGACGTTCTAGCTATGGGATCACCTCTAGATCCGATGTTTTCTGAATATTAAATGTTCAACTATAAAAAAAATGATTTTAAAAATTTAAATAAACCTATGATATACGTTAGCTATGTAGATTATACTATGTTTCGAGTTGCTAAAAAATTTGGTGAAAAAAAATCTTTCGAAAATAATCGTCCTCTAGCTTAGTCAGGAACTTAATATTAACAACAGAGTTAAATTCGTAGATGTTCCAGTTGATCCTAACAATAATACGACTAACGCATCTTCATAAAAATATCTCAACTGATTCAAATTCATATCTCTTTCACTGTAATAGTGAGTGATGCTATTGATATAATATGGCTATTATTAAAAATGTAATTAAAAGTGCTCATCTAATTTCTTGTTCACGCATATTAATCGACAAACAACTCGTCGACATAATATACACTCTAATTAACTATGGATTTCTAGATTATATAATTGACCAACAAATAAAAATGAACCAACAAAATTATGCAACCACATTAATACAAATTAAAATCCTGAAATAAATAATATGATTATTTTATTTTATTGTAATGTCTAATAACTCAAAACAAGAAAATCGTGTTAGATATACACAACCTACTGATAAAAAGAAATATAAAATTATCTATGTAAAAATTGTAAAATTCCTGTCCCTCATCAAAAATAGAAAAATTAAAATATATATTCTTTATAAAACCTATGTTTTATATTAATTTTCATGTGCTTCAAGAAAGCGTATCTCAAATTATATTGCATTTGCTCTATAGCAAATGCAATATAATTTGAGATACACTATTGATACAACTAAAACGCAATCACGTTGACTAACATATAATAAAAAGCGCCATAAAAACCTATATTGCTTGCCAACATTTTGATAAAACAGAAAATGTTAACGGTAAATGTATAAAAATAAGACGCCGGAGGAAGCAGGCCCTTTACTCCTACTGAAAATAACTTTATTGTTTGAAGATAGCCAAAGTGGCTAAAATACTTGGAGAAATAAAATTAGAAAATACATCTATAATCTTGAACCATCAGTAGAAAAATCTTGTAAAAACAAGAAAAATTGAATAATATTCTTCTCAAAAAATATTTCTGTGGGCAACACTCAAACATACTCAAAAAAAAAAAAAGAAAAAAAGAGCGAATTTCTTTTGTTGACGCATTATAGAGAGATGGAATCAACAGCCAAATTCTGCCTTGTTTTCGACCATCTTCGACCATGTATATATCAGATTAGATTGCTTAAAAATGACATTAATTTTTTGATTATATTTTCTCATACTTTCTCATTCAAATACAGTGAAGAATCCTTTTGAGTCTTCTTCTTTGAATTGGAGAAAAATATATGATGATTCGCTATTACAGAATTACAAATGTAACATTAAAAAACATACTTGTAGGTAATCAATATTAGATTAACGAACAAATATTAGTTATTGTCTATAATTTTTACAAATTATAATATTACAAATGTTTCGGCCCATACATTCTAAAATCTTTTTCAAGTGTATAATTCCTATGAAAAGGAATGTAAACTCTTTTAAAGTAATCGTACAACAGAATTAAAGAGTTTCGTTGCCTGAACCAATCACAAAATATTTTGTTAACGTATCGATGTCTATTCCCATCATTCTCAGAAAATTCTGAAATAACGTTTATTTATATGAATCCGTCCAAATAGCCAAGAGAAACGAGCAACTAAGATGTAATTGATCTTATTATATCCACTTGGTCGATAGAAGTGGCTTAGAAATTATGAAAGAAGTTTTTAAACATCACTGCCCACAACATATTCTCGAGAAAGTCTAAAGAATTATATTGACTGAAATCTTGTTTTTAAAACGATATTAATTCAAATGAACTTTACAATTTTGATTAGATCTTACGTATTTTGAAAATAGAAAATAAAATACGATACCTTTTAAGAGTTTTTCAGATAATCTGAGCGTCTGTTTATTTGTTTAAAAAACGAAACAGTTTTTTTATTTCATCAGCTTTGTCTTTTTATCGGTGAAGACTGTGTGTATAAATAGGTTGAAGGATAAGAATGGGAACATAAATCACCAAACCACTTCCTGCGTGGAAAGACGATTATGAAAACAGTAATACTCGAACAAGGAAGGAAAAATAGGTTAAAAGATATTAACGCTTGAAAGATTGGCGGCTTTGAGAGCGATCTTTGCGAGAGTGATTGTAAAAACATCTGACATATTTCATTTTACTTTCACTTCTTACTGATCTAAACGACAAAAATCTATCTGGCCGATTCTAGGATTATCAGACGAATATTTGTGGTTTTAAGTATTTCGAAACATGAACATGGTCTGAAAGCTCCATCACTTTGGAAGGACAGGGAGACAACTGGTCGAAAAAGGTTGTGCTAATACTAAGAGAAAAGTTGAGGATACTTTTTTCAATAATTAATCGAATAACGACAAATCTTCACTTTCGAACTCCAAATAACATGAAAACTGACAATGGTGAGCAACTGAAGGAAAATATGCAAGTTAAAAATCTGTTGGATGCGCAAAGAGAAAAAAGCTGAACAATAAATATAGAATGATAAAAATAAATTTGTGGCCATATCTTTGAAAATAAAAATTAAATCAAGAAGAAAATGACGACGAGAAAAATGTTTCTGAAAGAACGAAGAGATAAATAAAGTTACGGAAATGATACGGAGAGAGAAAAAATGACAATTCAGAGCGGAAATGTTGCAGACGATAAGTAAAAACGAAAATATCAAATTAAGAAGAAAAAAAAAGAAGAAATCTAGTTCGAAGGTTATAAAGTCATGAATGATTTAGAAAAAGAAATACGCACAAGAAAACTGCATGAATAGGAGAAATGAGAAGACTAATAAATTTGGCATGGAAACAGCACACGAAAAAGATTCATGGGAGAAAGAGAAAAAATGACTAAATAAGAAAGATAGTAATTGTGGAAAGAAGAATTGAAAGACTGATGTAATAGAAAATATGGAACAGAGAAAAACAGAGAAAGGTAAAAAAGAAAACAAACAAAGGAAAATGAAATGATTACGAAAGAAAAGGCGTAAAAGGAAGGAAAAGGGCAGAAATGAAGGGAAATGAGAACAAAGAAGAAAAGTGGAAAAAGGAAGAGTTTTGAAAATGAATGAAGAGAGAAGTCAACAATGTGGGTATCGCTAAAGAGAAAAAATCGTCGTGCATTCTTTAAGAGATTACCATAGCCACATAATATATCTGTATGTGTGTGTGTGTGATTGCCTCTCTCTCTCTCTCTCTCTCTCTCTCTGTCTCTCTCTCTGTATATATATATATATATATATATATATATATATATATATATATATATATATATATATATATATATACATATATGAGAGAAAAGAGTTTTGGTGAAAATCTCTCTGTAGACAAACACGTTCATGAATATGCAAACAAATTATATACTTTATATATCTATCTTTATATACGTGCCTCTCTCTTTCTTTATTTCTTTGTTTCTCTCCTTCTCTCTAGTTAAGCATATGCCTGTTTGTAATATTTAGATATCTTACACTCTTAAAATTGCACACACATATACACACATTTATCAAAGTAAATAATAAATTTATATACGGGCGTCCATATATCTATCTATCTATCTATCTATCTATCTATCTATCTATGTGTATGTATGTATATATATGTGTGTGTGTGCATGCATTATAATTATAAAGTGTGTTTATATATTCATATATGGGAAATAAAATTTAACTTTTCCCCTGATCGTGCGCGTGCGCCCGCACACACACACACACACACGCACACACACACACGTATATATATATATATATATATATATATATATATATATATATATATATATATATATATATATATATATATAAGCATGAATATAAGCCCTCCCGCTATGGAAAAAGTGAAACAGATGCCTTATATAGCTTAATCTCTTTGATGTTTAGCGTGTGTCCCTCCTCGCTATGTGACCATGTGACCAACCACCCCACCTTAAATATTCACTAACCACCATCATTTCCCGAAAAAAACTCTCTTACCCCCAACTTCAATTATATCCTTTAGCAGACCCAGTACGTAACTTCCATCCTGTCCTTTTTACTCCGCCACCGAACCCTTCCGTTCTTCTGCCCCCCCCCCCCGTAGCGCCTGCCTCGGACCTCGTCTCCCTTTTGACTCGGGCAACATGTGCTTTGCATTAACGCTTACAGAAAAAAAGCACATATTTTGGGTTCGCCCCGTATCTCCCGATGGTTCTAGTCGACAGGAAAAGATGGGGGATGGCGCTGTTAAAGGTCCCGTGTATTTGGTTGGCTTAAATTGGGAGAGCCGTCCTAGAAAGGAACGTAAGAAGGAAGGAAGGAAGGAAGGAAGGAAAGAAAGAAAGAAAGAAAGAAAGAAAGAAAGAAAGAAAGAAAGAATGTCGCAGGCTATCCAGCTGAGAAGTTAGGGCGACTAAGGACGAGGGTGGAAGGTGCCATTAGAACCTTGACAAGGCCAAAAAGATATTTAAATTGCCTAGGCTACGGTATTTTTCACTATTTTTAAAAAATTTTGTTTATAACATCGTTCTTTTTGTATCTGATTCTGACGTTTTTTAGTCCTATCATGGCCATCTGTTATTTTCTGATAGCTTTAAGGGCTGTTAGTGTGTATATTAGTAACTACGTTATCTACAGTGTTTTATAAGTGTGTAAACGATCTATCTATCTATCTATCTATCTATCTATCTATCTATCTATCTATCTATCCTATAACCCATTTTTAGTTGAATGCTGATATTCATTATTCCCAAGAGAAAATTTTAGTTTTGATATTCAAGAAGTAGTAAATTTCATTTTTAAAATATAAAAGCTACGATATCACTAGTGTTAATTTGGTTTTATTTTGTTTTTATCTATCATAGATATGAAAAAAAGAATATTTAATTAACTGCTGCAGAGAACTTTTAGAAATATAATCTTGAATTTTATCAAGATTAGAGGTCTCGTATTATTGATTTTAACATCTATTTCCTTTTTCTTTATTTTTGTTGCGTTATATCACAGCTATTCAGATCAACACTCTATTCTCAACCGTCAACAAAGAGCTGCGAGTTGGTAAAGGCTGAAATCCGTCCCTGATGGAGACAGTTAGGAAGAATTCTCAGCTTCATATATAATACTTTTATATATTTTCACCACTTGCTAACAGTAAATGATGGAGCAATAATGTTTGAATTAATAATGAAATATTGTGCAGTGCCTTCAGCTGATGAAGTTGGTCAATTTAGTGTAGAATGTTCTTTCTATTGGTTATATGATATGTAATCAAGGATGAAGAGAAAATAATACTTTTTGATATACTGGCATATATTATTCTTGCTTTAAGTAACACCCGATGCAACAATAACGGTTGTGTAGTTAGGTAAGCTAACTACCAATTGTAGGTTACACTGTGATAACAGGAGATAATATAAAACAATATTTTGTTTGTAAAAATTTTTATATATTTTTAAAATATAGTGACTTTATAATCTGCCTCTAAACAAGGCATATAAATAAAGGACTCGCTTCTTGACAAAAGATCAAAGTCGACCTATAAAAGGTCAAGTTAATTGTGCTAAGACTGATTGCAGGAATGGTTGACATCACTTACAAGCCTAAAATTCTAGACCAGCGTCAAGCTCAAAATATGAATCTGGAAGCATGTGTGGAGTTCTTACAACAACTGGAATTCATTCTAAAATTCAATGTCTCTAAAGCAGCATGTAGATTTACAGTGATTCTAAAAGATTACTTGTATGCAGATATTGCAATAAGGAACATGAAAAGAGTAAAGATAAGTGTCCGGACTTTGGGAAATGGTGTCTTAAGTGTAAAAAGAGGAATCATTTCCAGATGGTATGCACGTATAAAAAGCGAGTGGAAAAAGTGGAAAATATAGATCCTCCGATTGAAAGTATAGAAGTATTTGAGATAAAAGCACAGGATAAAAGTAGGGAAATGGTGAAAATGAATGGAATAACTTTACTCATGAAGGTGGATACTGAAAGTGATGTTATGTTGATACTGAGGAAGTTTTGGGAAAAAATGGGTAGACAACAAAGAAAATAGATCGATTTGTCAATCATCAAAATTTTAGGATGCTTTGAAGGTACATTGGAGACAAAATAGATCTGAGATAATACTCATCATAGTGGTGTAAAACATCAAAAGCCACGGCCTTTTAGGGATTGACGTGTTAAGAGTGGATACATCGAAATTGATAAATTGAAGACTGTAGAATCGGATGTTGGATTATTAAGGGGATACAAAGCGAGTATTCGGCTTAAAGAAAGCAGTCAACCCAATTATTTTCAAGCCCGAAAAGTTCCTGTTCACATGCTATTCTTGGTGGTTGCTAAGCTAAACAAAATAGTAGAAGAAGAAATATTAGAAAAAGTCATCCAAGGTGGTAGCAATTGGGCTTCACCCATTGTGATGATACGCGGGCCCAATGGAGATTTAAGAATTTGTGACGATTATAAGGTGGGCGTGAATCACCAGATCTGTTCCGATTCATTCCCGTTGCCAAACACTGAAACAGCATACCACAAGTTTGCTGGTATGAATTACTTTGCTAAGGTTGACCTTAAGTCAGCGTATAATCAGATAAAAATTAGCAAGTTGCAAGAAGTCCCTACAGTGAACATCTCTATTGGATTACTAAGATGCATCGTCTGCCTTTTGAGTAAAAACGTCAAGACACATTTTCCAAAAATCCATCGAAAATATTTCAGAGGGGATTAAAAATATAATTGGATATCAGGACAACATTGGCATTGGTGCGCACAGTAACGAAGAGCTCAAAAGTAAAACGGAGCAAGTTTTGAGAAAATTAAATAACGCGGGTATGACAATTAATTGCGGTAAATGCGAGTCTAAATGTGAAACACTTTTGTACCTAGGATATCAAATATCCAAAGACGGAATATCACCGGATGATAAACTCATTAATAAGATATAAGAGATAGCTGCACGCAGAAATAAAAAAGATATTTTTTTTTAGGATTAGCCAATGTCTATAACATATATCTACCGCGATATAGTGACCTTGTGGAACCATTTAACGAAATAAGGAAGAATAATATCGATTTTCAATGGCCAAAAAGACAGGAGGTTGCTTTGGAGAAATTTAAAAAGGCACTCATAAACAAACCAGTTGTTACAACTTTCGACACAGCAAAAGAATTGACATTATTTACTGGTGCCAGTGATTGTGTTATTGTCGCAGAAGTATTGAATATTGAGAAGGAGACATTGGCAATTGTGTGAAGCACAGAAAAAGCTAGAAATATTTTGTTGAGAAAGAAATTTTTATTAAAATCTTATAAACCTTTGGAATTTATATTCAATCCTAGAAGAGAGTTACGAAAGGTCGCATCTGCTAGGATATTAAGATGGGCGATTAAGCTTATGGCGTTCAACTTTGACGTCGTATATATTAAAGGACATGCTATTCCACATGTGGATGCATTATCTCGGTTAAATTTTGAGAGGAAAAATTATTGAAGCAATTGAAAATTTTGAGGATAGGATTTTGGAGTTCCAAAAACCTTGTTATCCAACAATGCCTCTGAGTTTTGTGAAGAAAGTTTATGTGCATAGTTAAAAGATACTGGCTGCATTCCATACAAAACACCGCCTTACCACCAAGTCAAATGAAATTGCGGAGAGAATGGTTCAAACGATAAAAATGGGATTAAAACCATCCCCTCCAGTGAATTGTGATATAAAGAGTTATTTACCCAAACTGCTCCTAAGTTAGAGAGCTATTCCGCATGCAGGTAGAAGACAAAGCCCATCCGCATTGATGGGAAGACAAATAAAAACTCTGATTATTATGCAATTTGCAACGTATTAAAGTGTGTGGTACAGAAAGGACAAGGATTCAAGTACTGAAAAGGCGAATTTTGTGGTGCAAAAGCGATTTAAAACAGCGCTGTTAACAAAGAAGGGACATACTGGCCCATGATTTACCAATTTAGAATCACAATAGAGCATGAAGAAAAGGAGCGGGAAAAGGAAGCAGAAGAACAAACAACACAAGAAAGGATGAATAAATCTAGTATTGAGAGTGATCAGGAAGACTACCAGAGATATGAAAGTGAAGAACAGGAGCAGGAGGAGAGGATGAGTGTATCCAGTAATAGTGAGGAACAAGCTTGAGATGACAGTGATCAGAGATATGATCCAAATGAGGAGAATCGGTTAAGAACTAGATCTCCTATAAAAAAGGAAATAAAGAGACTCACTCTGAGACGGATTGTTCGTAGAAGTCAAAGATTAACTAAAGGTATAAAGTATAAGGTATAAACTTCAAAACTAACAAGTAGCGACTTCTCTTGAAAATGGACAAAATCAAGTATCTACAGAAAAAAGGTTTTAGCCTCCAAAGATAATCATGCTGACATAATTGCTACATTAAGAGATGACGCCTCCAGCATTATCAACAGTGCAAAAGTGCACAGCTGAATTTAAGAGAGGAAAGGAAAGTCTTGAAGATGACCCAAGACCTGGACGACTTGCGGCTACCACCAGCGAGGAAAACATATCGTGTTCACCACATAGTGATGGATGACATGCAAGTGACTATGAATAATAGCCAATGCTATTACCATATCTCACGAGAAAATATTCTGCACAATGAACTTGGCATGAAGAACGTTTCTGCTCGGTGGGTTCCACGACTTTTGACACCTAATCAAAAGTGCACATACTGATCACATGACGGGAGAACATGACATTGTTTGATGCAGATCCAGCTGGTTTCATTACTCTTGACCCAGAGACAAAGAGAGGATTCATACACTAGAAACACCTGACTTCACATGCTCCAAAGAAGGCTAACGTTGTTTCATCTGCAATGAAGTGGATGGTCTCGGCTTTTGGGATGCAAAAGGCATTGTGTTCAAAAGGGCTACGCCATCAATGGAGAATAGTATGCCAACTTGCTGAGAAAACCAAACGCCCAGCATAACTAAAGAAAGGTGCACACAAGTCCTTAGTTTCAATGGCTGCTGTGCATGACTGTGGCTTTGAACTGATTGATCACCCTCCCTATTCTCCTGATTTGACTATCATCTGTTCCCCAAAATAAAAAAAAACACTTTGCAAGGAAACAGTATCGCAGTGATGATGAAGTCATATCTGATCTGCTGTTTATTAATTTTTACACCAGCAGGATAAACAGTCGTCGTTGAACAGTCAGATATCAATTTATCCGAAAAGAAACATTTATTAATAGGAACAGTTGAAATTAACGCGTGCAATATTTCACAGTTTTTGCATCATTCCTTTATAGTCCACTTTTGAGTCCAGCCCCGTATATTTGATTTGAAAGCAACAACGTCGATCAAAGAGATTTATATGTATATATGTGTACTCATGCCTATAAATCAAGATTTGACTGAACAAAATGATGGACTATATTTTAAGAAAACTAGAACCAGTCATTATATAAGACCACGTTAAAAATTGCTATAAATAGACTGACGTATCAAAGGTCATGGGTTAATATTATATAAAGCTAATGGTCGGTGGGAACACTATGCCTTGACATCATGAAAATGCTTAAGTATATATGTTGCACTGTGATATAAGAAGAGTTAATGTGAACATCGGCTGGGCTAACATGAACAATCGGAGTTCGAACGGATACTGAGAGTGGGTGTCCGGCAAATGGGACATTCCATTTCTGAACTTGTGAGACATTTGTCATCTCGATTTGTATGGCGTCATTTGTGTATCAGGAATACCTGAAGGAAGGCTTAATCGCTAAGTGTGGACTGCATAATGATATTCGACCACATGTTTTCAATGAATTGTGGTAACAGACAAGAGGCACTGGTACAAAACATCCACATTCAAAGGAGAAATTACTAGATGCATATCTAGCAGATAAGTTCAACGTTATTTAGCTTCCATTAATTTCATGACACCGGGCAGGAGGTCGTGAAGTTACTAAATAGAGGACACGGGGCGTGGTCCGATTGTGTCACGGTCTCAGTTGTTTTGGGGCATATGGCAGTGTTTGGGTGTGGTCCAGACCCCATGAAGCCATAGACTCCAGTTGGGAACAAGTCAGGGTGGTAGTGTTTCAACAATGATGTGGAGTTGTTTTCATTTTGCATGAACTTGGGTCCATTGATCCACCTAAAAATGCTATTGTCCGGTGATCGCTACGCTGTACTGGTTCGTGACCACTTGTACCCGTTCATTGATTCTCTATACCCCCAACAACGATTGTTCAGTTATTCCAACAGGATAATGCAGTGTGCCATCTAGCACAAAAACTTTCATGACTCTCCTCAGCTTACTTTTTATTATCTGAAACAGTTAATTGTTTTGTTTTCTTGGGGAAGTTCGTGGGGTTGTTTCACGTTGCATTTTTACCATTTCGAATTCAGAATTTTAATTTCTATAGACTGATTGTCCTAGGTTAAAATGTCTGTACTATTATTTTACACAGCTGAAGAAAAATATATGGAATCATGGCTTTCTCCAAATCACGAGAACGGATTTGGACTCGGTCTACCAATTCTGTTTTCCGCACCACTAACGGTTACGCTATCCGTACATCCATACCTTGCAATATACATATCTGAATTAGAAGGTAAGTAGTGGATAAAGTGTGCCTGGTGCTTACAGAAAATCAAATTTGAACTGAAACATTATGTTCGTATTTCAGACTCAACTATATGATTCTCATTCTGTGTCTCTGCTATTTACAATTCGATTCATTGACATAATCACACCAAAGCAATAAGCAATAAAAAGAAATTTTATTTAGATTGCTGTCAAAAAAACAGTACAGTAACGCTTATAACCAAAGTTTTCATGGAGGAAACACGTTAAATTAAATCCAACAAAACAGCAATTACTTACCAAAATACTGTTGATATTGAAGTCGACAGAGTATTTTATCATATAGATAAATAATCAGTCTTCTTGCTAATGCGCCTGTATTGTTATCAGTTTTTATGTTTGTTTAACTCGGCGAATTATAGAGATTTTAAGGATATAATAGTGTCTCTCTGTTTCCTCTTTCTTACACTCTTTTATTCAGTCATTTCAAATTTCATTCATTTGATCTTCTAAGCGGGTATTTGTGATTTTTCTCTGCTCCTCAGTATTTTCACTCTCTTGTTCTTATTTATCTCTCTTTTCTTCCAAATAATTCTGCTTTTCCGTTTGTCTCTTTTGTCTGGTTTCATACGCGTTGGTAAATTTTATCTGTATAAATGAATCAGAAGACTAACGAATGTCTCTTAGTGATTAATTGTATGTGCTAAACTATGTTTCTCAAAAGAAAATGTTACTTCGTTGACTAACATTACGTCATGACGATAAAATGCCTGAAACTAGATGAAATCTTTACTTCATAGAAAAATATTGACCGTTCATTTGCACGTTATACACACATACGTACGTACACACACACACACACACACGCACACACACACACATATATATATATAGACATATCTCTACCTCACTCTCTCACTTTCTATCTGTCTATCTATCCATCTATCTATATATCTATCTATACACACACACACACACATACGCGCGCGCACACACACACACACGCACACACACACACACACATATATATATATATATATATATATATATATATATATATATATCCTCCTAACAACAAAATTTCTCGAATATTCAGGCCGGTAGATGTAAATAAATAAATATACAGTTTTATAGATAAATAAAACAGATCATGTATTCAAATATGAGTATCCATTTTAAAAATAACGTTTAAACGAATAAATTTTTAACATCTGTCGGATTTTAAATCTATTTCGTAAAACTTGTCTTTGTTTACCTTAGGATACAAACAGAGCAGACATGTGTATTTCGGGAATCAGAATGGAGATGTGTGTTCAAAAGCATTATTCGTTTTTTTTTTTATCAGGATGTCCTACGTGGTCGAGATGGTCTAAGGCACTTCAGATCTCTCTCTCTCTGTCTCTCTCTCTCTCTCTCTCTCTCTCTCTATATATATATATATATATATATATATATATATATTGTGTGTGTGTGTATGTGTGTGAGTGTGTGTGTGTGTTCAAAGTTGAGATGTCGGATTGGTTAAATTGATTTCTCTTTCTATGAAAACACGTCTGAATTTTGTCGGGTTAGTGTCCTTCTTCGCTAAAGTCTCGTTTAGTTTTCGTATTGAATTTAACCGACGAGGACTCTCTGATCAATCTTTACTGTATTTTCTAATTTCCGAATGAATTGTTTCGCATCTTCATGACGAATTATGGATAATCTTTTCAAATTTCATCTTTTGTTTGACTCCTTTTAACGGTCACTGTCATTATCATGAAATATATGCTGTCAATATCGTAGACGACTTTGTTAGATTCAGGTGTTGTTTGTAATTTTACATAACTTAATTTTATGCGTATCGTATAAGTGACATTATGTGTAGAACGGTTTTACACAGTTTGACAATACCGCAAACATCTATATATAACAAAGATAATTAATATGTTAAATTAATAAAGTGTACTTATGTAATATACGAGATGAAATCTGCAACAAAAGCAAATTAAAGAATATGTTTGTTTGGAAATTTGATGACCTTACTGCTCAAAAGTAGTTGAAGAGGTTTTAAGCTGGATATGAGTCACACGAAATGGCACACCCATAAGGGCTAACTGGTATGATGGGAGGAAACCAAATACTTGTGTTGAATTAAAAGTGTCAGATATTTTCATGAAAGTTCAAATTAAGCGTTAAAGCCGCACCTGAACCGAAATATACATATTTGGTAAATGTCTACGGTTGGAGCTCAACAGATAAAACAAATAGGAAAAAAAGCCCTAACTTTTTAATATCGCAAATTTCACAGAGTGAGAGATTGAGCATCCATTTCACTAAAATCCTTATGGAAAATCAATAATTTGACTGTCTTTATGTGATTTTATATAAAATTAATGCTCATCGATTTAACTTCCAATCGAAATATTCACTCATACGTGGATATATGCATTCGCACGGACACGTGTGTGTATGTGTGTGTGTGTTTGAGAGAGAGAGAGAGAGAGAGAGAGAGAGAGAGAGAGAGAGAGTGAGAGGGAGGGAGAGACGATTAACAAGATTGTAGCTATTAATGTTTATAAATGATCAGAATTGTGTTTGCTTACATAATTTTATAAAAAGAAAAAACAAATTTCAATCTATGAATACATGTAAAAATATACTAATGAATGAAATTGTTGCTTTTTTAGACATATACACATGCATACATATATACACATATATACTTGAATTGACGATACACATATATACTTGAAGAAAAACAATTCGAAGTATACGTGTGTGTATGCATACATGTGTGTGTCTATCAACAAACCACCCACAAGTGCAATACATACAAATCGACCGTGTGTATATATATATATATATATATATATATATATATATATATATATATATATATATATATATATATATATATATATATATATATATATATATATATATATACAGTCATTATATTGTTGATTCCTATATCCACGCTATTTATATGTGTGTGTCTCTGTGTGTGTGTGTGTATGTGCGGACGTCTGTGTATGTGCGAGCGTGTGTGTGTGTGTATACGTGTGTCTAAATCTAATATATAAATCATGCTTACGTCTTTCAAGATATTATTGCAAATACATACATATATATATATATATATATATATATATGCACATATACATAAAGTGCTTAAACTAGGGTGTGTTGAAAAGTTACCAGCCCTATCCACTTCCCAAAATCCGACCAAATGATAAAAATCTCTCTCTTTCTCTCATACGCACACACACGCAGACACACAGACTAATAAGGAAAAAAAGAAACAAAAAAACAAGGATTTAAATATTTTTATTAGGTTACACACTTATTGATTCCCCTCTTTCCACTCATTTTAATACACATGCAAGTAAACGATTATGCATTTGCATGTGTGTAAATGTGTAACTCCTTACATACTCCAGCTCACAATAAGAAACGACATTCAAGCTTACGTGCCTGGCTGCTGATAGATTTATGTAGAGATATGTGTAAAAATTCGCACGTGTTGTGTACATGAGAGCGTGCAATATACATTGGGGTTTCATAAGTAGGCCCGGGCACGTCTGCAGGGGTATGCGAAATAAATTATGGGTGTTTAAGCACGCGTATTTTCACATCTCACGCACACCCATTCAGAACCAAACACACACATACGTACAACGAGAGAAATATACTCTTGCTGTACACTTATAAGTGCATTCATTTATAAGAGGGTCGCTGAAAATTTCCAGTTCTGGCCCCAGGTGTTTTTTTCAGAGATCCTTCGTACTTATTTCTGTTTATGCATGTATTCAAATATGCGTATATTTACATCCAAATAAATACATATTAAGAGGAAAGGAAACAGAAAGAGAGTTACATCTAAACATAAACACACAGACAACACATACACACACGCAAACATATATATATATATATATATATATATATATATATATATATATATATATATGCATGCGAGGGACTTATATTTTTCTTCTCTCTTTATAAACACACGCACACATATAGATATGTGAATGTGGGTCTGTTGTATTGGCTGAGGTAGTTGGTTTTCGGTCACCATCCGTTGTAGAATGTAGAATGACTTCTTTGAATCAACTTAGAAATGAAATGTCAAGTGATGAATTTCAACAATTCCTCAACTTTTGATAGACTGCTGCAACACAATCTTCTTACCCTCCGTCAAATTTAATTTGACTGGACCAAATTAAGTTATATTTATGCACTAGTCTTTCTCTCTCCTTAACATTCTCTTTGTTCCTCTTTTATGTTATCTCATATATATATATATATATATATATATATATATATATATATATATATATATATATATATATATATATATATATATGTGTGTGTATGTGTGTTTATGTGTGTGTTTGCATACACTTTCACGTAGAAAGAACAATATATACACACGTTTATTTAAAGAAAAAGTTCTATGTAACTGAATCTAGAATACATACATGTACGTGCAACCACACCCTAACACATATTCAGTATTACATAATGACATACACGCACAAGATATACAATGTCAACCATTCACCTATCTCTACACATCTGTACCTGTATCCATACACATGCACACACATATACGTGACAAGAATGTGCGCGTAGGCACACAGACACGCGCGCGCACACATACACACATACACACGTGTGTGTGTTTATATTCTCATACGAGCAATGACTGAGTTATCTTGCTTATTCTAGACAGTTTTAGGTATGGTTAGGGTGGAGAAATAAACATTTAGCGTGGATGAAAAAAGTCGACGTTTGTGCTTTTGCCGAAAGATGATGCCAACCAAAGCAAGCCATTTCCCCAATTGCATCTGTCCTCACCCCTTAATACATTGGTGCACTTGTCCATCCACCATCTACCCGATCGTCCCATACACGTTCCCGCTGCAGCACGACAACAGAACGCATGCCCTGAAAGTGGCGCGTGCGGCAAAGGAACGTGTCACATATACATTGGTTGACATGTGCCCACGCGCCAACATTTGCTTTTTCTTACTTTTGACTTCTCCAAGACTAACATTTCTTTCTTTTTCGCTTTCTTTTTCATCCTAATCCTCGCACTTTTCTCGTTTTTAGTTTTTGCCATTTTCTTTTCATTTTGTTAACTTGACGTTTCTTTTCTTGCTAGTTTCTCTTCTCTCTTCTCCGTTCGCTTTTCATGATATCGTGTCCCTACCTTCTCTCTCTCTCTCTCTCTCTCTCTGTCTGTCTTTCTGTCTGTCTGTCTCTCTCTCTCACTCACTATCTTTCTTGTTTTTTCTCTATTCCTCTTTCATTTCACCTCTTTATTTTCTGTGTCTTTTTTACTTTAATCAACCTTTCTTTATTTTGAACTTTTTCTTCCATTTAAACAATAGTTTTCTTTTCTTAATTTCTTTCATTTCAATCATTCCTTTACGTTTTATTTCCAATTTTAAGATTTTCTATGGTCGACATAGTAACGCATCCGATCAAATTTTAAAGATATGAAGGTGAAGACTACGTTATATTAATTCGCGATTTCCCCTCTTTCTCTTCTCTTGAAATTTCAAACGTTAATTTTTTATTCTTTCCTTTTTCTTTCCCCATACTGTCTATTTTGCTTTCTTTCTTGATATCTTTCTTTATTTTATGTATATGCCACGGATTTAAAAAAATACATTTTTGAACATTTGCAATTCTTATCTATCCATTCGACTGTCTAAGTCTCTCTTTCTTGCTTTCTCTTTCACTCCCATTTCTCTTTTTCAATATTATACAATTTTCATAAGCTCTACAAGAACACGCACGCATAAAACAAGATGTGCACTCTCTGTTTACCTTCTTTCTTTCTTCCTTCATCTTTTAGTCTTTTCACCTTTTCGTTTTTACTTCGTTTCTCTATTGCATGATCAGTCACTCCCCTTTCTGTCGCTCTCTTTTCTGTCGTTACAAACGTCCCGGACGCTGGCCTCGTGACTCCACTCTCATATATACACATTACTGCTGTCCCACTTTCGGCTTACACGCGCAGTCTATCCCACAGGATGTAGGATATACTCTCTCGCTTCGTTGACAAAACAGACATTTAAGTTTGAGTAATTTTCACTTAGTTACTTCACAAACCCACGTTTGCAAATAAAAATTTGTAATTCTGATGCAGATTTTCGTTTACGATATCAATACACGATATATATATATATATATATATATATATATATATATATATATGTATATATATATATATATGTATATATATATATATATATGTATATATGCATATATGTATATATATATATATATATATATATATATATATATATATATATATATATATATATATATATATATATGTGTGTGTGTGTGTGTTTGTGTGTTTACAAAAGTATTCGCATATTTGGTAATCCAGTTTATTGGAATAAAATCAAATATGATTTAGCATAATTCTCAAAATAAGTAAGTGTACGCATTTAACTAGATTATTAAATAATATTGCCAAACGGTCTTTACCTTGAACAAATTGTCAAAATAGTTACACAGGTTGCATAAATATTCCCCCCTCCTGCAAGAAAAAAAAACTAATACTGGCTCACAGTATTGCTATACTACAAACTGTTACTTAACATTGTCACAGGTGGTTATCTGTTCAGGTGTGACTTGTTTGGGTTGAAATTAGCTGAAGGTTCTTCCTATAAATTGTGGGTAATATTTTGTTGTTAGCAATCACACTCTGCTCAACAGTGAAACAACATGTGTAGAAGTCATGGAGTTCAAAGAGTTATCAGAAGTCACGATAAAGAAAGTTACAGTAAAGTGCAAAAAGGGAGAAAGTTATAAACCATTTCATTAAAGATATAATATGCTGTGGAATTTGTGGTCAAGAAGCAGAATTTTTCTGGGTGAACTGCAAATCTCAGAAAAACAAAATGTCTTTCTAAGATGAGAGTAGAAACGAAGTCCAAACTGGTAATGCAACCCAATGCGAAACTTTCTTGAAAGCCTGGAAATGTCAGTTCATCATGCTAGTGTTACAGTGCACAGGACAACAAAATACCTCGCACTTTGTGCAAGGATAGTTTTTATGGGAGTGTAGCAAATATAAAATATAAAATAAAGGAGACACTTTTGAAGTAAAAACACTTCAAATCTCTCTAGAGTAGTTACGAAATATCTCACCAGCTAAAACTTACTAGCATTGTGAGGAAGAATTATCTGGTCAGAAGAAACAAAAATAATCTTTGTGAACTGAATCCCAACAAGCATTTTTAGCGTAGATATAATATTGCTGATCGTTCGGCTCATGCTATAAATGGTGTAAAATAAAATAGGGGAGGTAGTGTTATGTGGTTGTTTCTTTTCTTTTCGACCTGGACTAGGGACAGTGTCGTATATAAAAATTCACATTTCAGGTCAACGTTCCAAAAATATACAATGCAAGAATGATTAGACGATATAAGAGGCCGGCATAGAAAACATGGCATAGAAAACATGGGAAGAGACAGAAAAACTTCTATCTATCGAAAATCACTTATAAATCTGACTTTGGAAGTTATTGTTGCAAAAGAACTGGTAAAACAGTACTGACTATACTGTATGAACTTGGTATGAATACTTTTGCACCATTGTAAATCAATATCTTGCCATTTTCATGAAATTCAACTAAAGTTTCAAATTTTTCTAATGGCATTCCAACTAAATTTAATGTACATATTTGTATGCTTTTTGTCATATTATTTAATCAAAATAGTAACTAATTATTAAATAGATTTTTAATGTTGTGTGAATACTTGTACACGCACTATATATATATATATATATATATATATATATATATATATATATGTTAGTAGACACCCCAAACTATGATAATGAATGGCGCTCGCAGAAGTTGTATGGCAGAAGTTGTATTATCGCAGTGTGTAATACCTACTAACAAAGGTGATGGTAAGGAAAAGAAACGGCTATATATATATATATATATATATATATATATATATATATATATATATATATATATATATATATATATATATATATATGTATATATATATATATATATATATATATATATATATATATATATATATATACGAGATAGAACGATAGAAGTTTATATTTTCAATGGTATCATTACATTTTACTTTTCCTCTTAACCTAAATCATGCTGTACTGCATACGGTGCTTCTAAGGAGGCCGTAATCAAAAGGTACGGATCGCACAAAAGAGGATATGGCCTGGGGAAAATGAAGGTGAGTAAGCCACATGTTGCTAACTATATTCAAAAGTTAGTTGCAACATAGAGGCAAATGTCTGCGCCTGGTGGACACATAGAAAAACCAATCGCATTATGGCCGAACGCACGCAGACACACTTACATGCACAAGCTCGCATACACGTGCACACAGGCATCTGTGCATGTGTGCGCGCGCACGTGTATATTTGTGCATGCACTATCGTTTTTGGGGGGTTTTTTTTTGGCTATGCTAACTTCTTGATGAGAAACATTTTGAATTCCGTACTGTAGACAAGGGAAACTACTCCATTATATTTGTCAAGTAGACATGATTACTCGCAGATTTTAAAGAAGTGAAGCAGTGGATTCTGATGACCGCCTAACTCCTGAAGGAACAATGTATTAAGAACTGCTGATACAGCCAACATTTTAGGTTGGACAACAACCAAAAATTTTGTCCTCTCACCTGAAATCGGTTTTGGAGCTTAAATTATGGAAAGACATATATGTTATTTTAATACTTGGAAGTTTGGCGTCTTACAATTCACACTTCATGAGCTAAGCTTAATACAGGTAGAATAGCTCCATATAAAATATTTTTACTTATCACACACACACACACACACACACACACACACACACACACACACACACACACACACACACACACACACACACACACACACATATATATATATATTGGGAAAATTGGGATATCATCTCAAAAGGATGTTCATTTCTTTATGAACTCACTGAGAATTCAGACTTTAGTAAAATAATGAAAACAATAAAACTAAGTAGAAATATTTAATTGAATATTAAGGAAGTAAGCTCCGCGTTATTTTCCTCATCTGGTCACCTCAATCACTGTTGCTGGTGGTTCAGCATTAGTTTCGCAAAATGCACAATATCGAAAGTCGATTTCAATAAGAAATTAATTTATTATGTGACTATGCTCTCTCACCTGTTTCCTCGGGTTAATCTTCCATAGTTATTGTATTTAATTTCTGTTTGGAAGCGGATAATCAAGTACTAACTTAGCTTATAGGACATTGACGACATTAGCCTGGACGCATAAAAAGCAAACGCTATCAGTAATTTAAACTTATCTAAGGCTCAGTAAACACAAAACAGTCTTTTTTTCTCTATTCCTTCTGTCTTCGATCAACGTGTCAAGAAATGAATTTGTTTCTTTCTTTCGCCTTTTTTGATTGTTTTCTTTTCTAGATTTTTACGGCATCATGTCGAATTGAGATTATTACTCCGTTTTGTTATTGTCTGCATTCATCAAAATCTCGATTAAATTCCCATGTTAAATGATCAGTCGCGTATGAGATTCGACAAAAAGGCCAGCATTAAATACTGAATTTACTTCTACTGTCACTTCATTGGTGTTCTTGTAAAATCTGCAAGAACTAATGAGACACACATCGAAAATAAATCCCCCTAGATACAGACACACACGCACACAAAAAAATACTTATACGTATACATATGTATGTGTTTATATAGGTGTATATACAGGAAAACTTACATACACAAACATCTGCATATATGTAGGACACAAATGCCCTGAAATATGAGTCTTGTCTGCCAATCTCCTCATCTTTCTTTCCCTCTGACCTTGCTCTTCCACTCTCCGACTGCCTTACTCTCCTCTCTGTAAAAGCCATTTTATCTGGCACTACAAGGCGTATCCTTACATCCTGGGTGTAGATCGAGACATCGGAGATTCTTAGGGGTGGGCCTGTCTGTCTCCCGTCCTCGTCCATTTTCCTCCAATAACTTACGATTTCTTTTTTCTTCTTCAGGAAATTGGGTGTGGGGATAAAAAAATCTTGCGAAACGAAAAGTCATTTTGTAAATATAATTCCTACAAACTTAAATATTACACGGCAATATAAGATGTTAAGTCCAATCATAATTTCATTCACGAAAGATTTTCTCATTTACTTTCTGAAAAATCATTTTAACTTTTTCTTTTATCATCCGTCATATATATATATATATATATATATATATATATATATATATATATATATATATATATGTGTGTGTGTGTGTGTGTGTGTGTATCGATTCCTTGCGTTTTTCCCTATCTATCTATCTAACTATCTATCTATCTATCTATCTTGTTTCCTATTTTGTATATATGTACATATATTGCATATATTTTGCATAAATTTAAAGAGGCAGAAGTCATATTCTTTTTTCATTGCTTATTCTTTATTTTGAGATATTACTTTCGAAAATTAATCAGATTGTACCATGAACCTTTTCTGTCGTTTTTATTCCTTTTTATCAATTTTCTCTTTTTCTTTCTTTGATTTTCTGTTCTCTATTTTTCTTCAAACAATGTTATTTATTGTTGCTTCTTATTAATCTGTTTTCTCCCCAACTATTCTATCATTTTCACCATTTAAACCTTCTTATCTAACTTTCCAAACCAACCTTAAATTTTAATGTCCTTTTATTTTTTGATGTCTCACTTTAAAGTTTCGTTTCTCAAGTAAAATATTTTATTCCAACTTTTTATTTTTTACAAAATTCTTTCGTTTTTTTAAATTATTTTCTGCATACAAATCTCTTTTTTTAATTAATTCTAAAGACATTTTTTCTTCTTTCCATCTAGATTATTTCTTTTATTAGTTTGTGCTCTTTCTTTCTTTCTTTCTTTCTTTCTTTCTTTCTTTGCTCGGTCAATTACTCCTCGTCTATGCTCTACTTTCCACGTCCCAGCCAGGCTTGATGCCAACAAACCAAAGAGTCAGAACGCCCGGCTGGTGGCAGTGGGTGTGTCGTGTTTGAGACTTGTGAGGTGGATTCCAGCACGCACGATAATATATATATATATATATATATATATATATATATATATATATATATATATATATATATATATATATATATTGTGTGTGAGTGTGCGCATATCAACAGATACATAATGCCATGTGCGTGCCTGCCAACACGCGCCTGCGTGTAATACGAACGCATTGGTTTAACGACGTGGGTAAAACAACAAAATGATAAACAACAGACGAAGAACTGCATAGTCTCAAAAACGTTGCGACATTGGAATTAGTAGCAGAAAGAAGGGTGTTGGTTGGTACTGTGAGCGCGGGTATCCAGATTACCGATAATGGAAATGGTCATAATGATGCTAATACTAATGATGCTGAATGCTGAGGATGTCGATGTTGGTGTCGCAAGGGTAGGATATTGTACATATGATGAGGTGGTGTGGTGGAAATCAGCACGATTGAACGAAACCTTTGGCGCTGATGATGATGATGATGATGATGATGATGATGATGCCGAAGACGGAGACGAATTTTAGATATAAAAGGGAAATAAGTTTGGTCACACAAGCTTAGGAGGAGGGATGGTAATGATGAAGATGTTGGTGTGCTTGGAACGTGGCTTGAAGTTAACATGTAGGTGCGGGTTGTAGTGTGGTCGTCACACGGGTGGCAGGAGGAAAGAAATTTGAAGGTTTGTGAAGTGGAGGGGACGTAGGTTTGGCTTATGGAACTGGTAGTTGCTTCTTGAGATCTTGCTATGGGTGTGGGGCAATACGCATGGTCAGACCAAAAGTCTGACAAGAATTTGAATCAAGATAAAGAGGTTGATTACATACGAGTGTGCAGCTTTGTGTGTAACAGAGGATATAGAGTAACAACATCTGGAGAAGAAAATGAAATTGAAGTATTTGAAGAAGAAAGAAGGTGTAGGTCATGAAGAAGAAGAAGAAGAAGAAGAAGAAGAAGAAGAAGAAGAAGAAGAAGAAGAAGAAGAAGAAGAAGAAGAAGAAGAAGAAGAAGAAGAAACAACGTGGAAGAATAAAAGGAAAACATACGAGGGATACTCCGAAAGTAATGCCTTCTGTTTGTTTCCACGGTAGCTGCACCAGATACAGGGAACAAAATAACACCTTTGGAGAGAGCAAGATTTCAGCTACAAAATCCTATTTTCCGCATAATCATTACCGTTGTTTATGCATTTTAGTCAACCATGAAGAAAAAGTTCACAAACGTAACTTTTTAAAAATATCACTATTGTCTCTCCCTGCCAAAATGTGCTCACATCAACTTTTGGGGCTCTTTATATATTTAAGAAGTATCGATATATGTAAATGGGGTTATTTTTTTGATTCGTACGCAGATTCATACCAGATGCATTTCTCCCAAACAGCCGCTCATCTGCTGTTTGTAACAAGGCAAAACATCATAGGTTAGTGAAGAGAAAGAGCAATACCATACCACCAACATTTGTAATGAAGTGTGATAGCAGATTTAATAATAATACGACAATTGAATTTTCCTAACTTCAATTTTTGATCATAGCAATATTTCGTCAGTCTCTCTTGATTGGTGTGTGTGTGTGTGTGTGTGTGTGTGTGTGTGTGTGTGTGTGTGTGTGTGTGTGTGTGTGTGTGAAGCGCGCCCCCTACATGAGCCTTGGTCCAATAAATAAACTTGTCTGCGATGGATGAGAAACTACGACGGCTCTTCATTTAATTATTTGTCTAACATTCTCGTTGTCTTGTTTGCAATGCCTGATGCAGGTATGATGTCATGTATTTGGTGATCGGGAGTAACGCTAGGTCAATCCTCTGGTGTATCCGGTTTCTTTAGTCTACGAAGGCATTAGTGCGCATTGTCTATTCCGACACCATACTACACTTTTACATATGACTTCATTGGCCAACATAATCAGATGGGAGGCATTATTTTCGGAGTGATCTCATATATTAGATCTGGCTTAATCTCCTATACGGCAATTTAGATTAGGATCGAACTATAGATTGGTAGACGATAATTACCCATAAATGTAAAGACAGTGAAGGAAAATTCGAAAATGGACGGCCAATAGGTAGATAGCAAAAGTAGAATGGATACGTGATAGACAAAGTGAAAAAAGCTAATTGAATGTGTTTTACTTCAGTGTGGTTGCTAGTTTTCCAGGTCCAGAAGTGAAATTTCATTTATTTGGGAAATTATTTCTTCATTTTATTTTTTGCTTCTGTGAATCGCAAGGCATTCGTCTCATTTTAGAACGTGTGACAAAACCAATAGGGTGCACTTCTGGATTTCTCCGCGATCATATTTTTTTTTTCTTTTAATTTGCCATTTTCCCTGCTTTTTACGTTAGATAAATACATATGGAAGGCGGATGGTGACAAAATACAAATAAATAAATTATTGTTTTTTTACTTACGATTTCAACGTAAAATAAGAAATAATGACAAATACTGGGAAATATGATAACAGCGTTAGTAGTAAAATCAGCTAATTTTTATTAATCCTTAAATTCAGACGTCAAAATTAATGAAAGAATCTGTGGTAGTAATATTTTTAATTAGGGCAGTAAAAAAGGAAAAATAAAATATTTTTCCAGACACTAATATAAGTTAAAAAATTACCTTTTGTTTAATTGTTTTGGAGCCAATTTAAAAAATTACCAGGAGTGGCCTCAAACTTTTGAACAGTATATACATATATATATATATATATATATATATATATATATATATATATATATATATATATATATATATATATATATATATATATATATATAGGGTACGGCAGAAATAACTCGCAGAAATACCTCCCACATTTATGGTATGACATTAATGGCAAACAGAAAGAAAGAAAGAAAAATAGGAAGACTATTTTGGCGTTAGTAGATGGTTTTCGAATCCAGAATTTGAAAAACTGATGCAGTACGAGTCCTTCTTCAGTCATATTGTCCAGAGTTGGATTAAGGTCTAGAAATAAGCAAGGCAAAGCTTAACATCGAAAAAGGGAATTGCAAGCGAAACTGTACAGTTATAATTAAAAGTTCATTTTTTTTCAGGTACATGCCTGGCAATTGAATTTCGTGCCCGTTTAAATGTTACACAAGGAACATCGCACGCTCTTTAAAACAATTGTCCAAATTTTGTGTTTATAATGTTATCTATCAATCTATGTGCCTAACACTCTGAACTTCATTTAATATATCAGCGACAACAGTTTCCATCCCAAAAGATTTAAGGTAAACAGGAAGAAATAAAAGGAGGCCACAAGGTACTTAGGATCTCTCTTCCCTGGGGTGCAAGAAGACTGAGAAGAAAATGTAGGATGTAGGATAAGGAGTGAGGGGCTACATGTCATTCAGCATAAAACAAATCTAAGCCAAGCACCCAAGAAGTCCCCTAAAGGGTACAACGAACTGAACCACCCCCTGGTATTTTAAGGTGTTACTCCTACACAATTTACCCAAATCAGTTTTGTCTAACCTTCGAGTATATTATTTGTTTTCATTTTTCGGGCAAATACCAAAATTCGCTTTTTATTTTCAATTTGTATTATTTTCTTGCGTCTTTCCTCTTTTTGCTTCTTTATATTTGATTTTATTTTCATTAATTATAAAATATGAATTCTAGTTTTCTGTTTTCCATGATAGGTATCGGACTCTCCATATATCATTTAATAAAAATATATGGAGAAAGAAAACAGAGAGGGTAAGCGAGAGAGACGAGGAGAGTGAAAGAGAAAGCAAGAAGGGGTGATGAAGAGTGGGAATGAAAGATAAAGAGAGAGTAGGCTAATAATACAGATACTTTAAAAATTTAAATATGCAAATAATGAAGAACAAGTAATATTTTCATTAGAATTCATAGCGATCTTACCCTCTATTAATAGTGTCAAATTTTTTTTGTTTTCTCTTCATCTCATTGTCATTTGCTGGACTCCTTCAAGCATTAACATTTCAGTCGTTAATGCTATGGTCAACATCGTTTCTTCGGACCTCTAAAATTCCAGATTTTTTCCATATGATTTTCAGACAGTTCACAATGATGGTAAACGTTCATTTTGTGCTGCCTTCAATTTTACAATGTAGCCTATGAGAAGTGTTACACTTATTCTAAAACTAGTTAATTTGATTATGTGGCTTTAGGCTATACTGTCTAGCAAAGGGCTTCAAAACAGAGTACCTAGTGAGGAATGAAATCATAAAAAAGGGCCAACAAATTCTTCGATTAGACATTAATCTACTTTCAGCATCAAAAATTTATATTAGGAAAATTAGCTTAGTCATACAGATAGAGATCGAACACACTAAATAAGACGCCTTTTCTTATCTTCTCTGCACATCGTTAAAAGCAGTCATTTATAATGCTAAGCATTAAAATCATGGAGGCACTTTAGATCGAAATTATTAACATTTGCTTCTAAGATGAATTTTCGCCTTGTCGCTTTTCTTCATCTCAGTCTTAACTTTTACACAGGATTACCTGAACTATAAAAAATGACGGCACAATTTAACTGCTGTCATTGTTTTTATTTACTGCAAAATAATATAATATTTTCATTTACACAATCTCATCTCTGTATGTAATGAAGAAGTTTGAGTTTAAAATATTAAAATAAAAAATATGAGTTAAAAAACACACAAGCAAAAACGAAAGAAATAAATAGAAATGTACGAGAAAGACCCCAAATAGGATATAAACATCTAATAATGCAGCATGTTTATTACTTTACAAATAAAATATTCAGCATATTTTGGAAGCAATTGTTATTGTATACATGTCTTATTAAACCTTTCATATCTTTTAACTGCTTATTTATAAAACATTGTGCGTATGCTACCAGCACTAGTTTGATTTTTATTTCCACGTAGTCGCCATCGAGGTTGTTGCCCTTGTCCGATCGGTGCACGCGCTCATACATACACTCCTTGAACAACTTGGCGTCAAACGTCCACCATTTGGAAGCACTTCACAAATTTGAGAAGCTTTCGTTGAAAGAGACAAGTCAGGACTATGCGATCGATGCGGTCGATGCGGTAAAACAATCCAACCATATCGCTAAAATTGCACTTTTGACAGTTTGGTCGTACGCTAGGTCCTGTTGTCATGCAGCCGAATAACATTTTTCCGCAAACACCCTCTTCTCTTTCGGCATACAGGTTTAACCATTGTTTCATGGTGGCATACAATTCTGTTGTGATCTCGCTTACGAATACCCTCAATATTAGGTTTGTTCTGATTCTGGTTTTGCCTATCTGTATCCAGTGAAGACAAAGGGATTATAACACTGGTTAAAAGTAACATAAAGGCATATAATAATGATGTAGTTTTGATTGTTGGTGTCGAATTATGACCCATGTTAATAAAGTAATTTTTCATGAATAAGAAGGCCGATGAAGGTGTCTGATAAATATATAAAGTAACATTGTGTTTTCTATCAGAGAAAGCGAGGAGGTGATGAAAAGTTCTTGGCCTGAAGAACAATTCAAAAATTTGACAAAAACGTTTGGTTTCCTAAATCCAGTTCTTTTATTGTCTTTTTTCCTCATTGAAGTTTTCTAACTGTTTCACTCTCAGTTGCATGGGGGAAAAAGATAAAAAATAACCAAATATCAGAATTTTTGAAAGGTTTCTTGTTAAAAGCGAGAACTTTTCAGCAATCTCTGTAAATTCTTTATTTCTCTTCGTTCCTTTCCTCCTCCTTTGACCAACCGATGATTTGAACGGTTTCTTTTATTTCTCCTCTCAACTACGCCGGCTTTTCACTCCAGTTTCTTTTTCAATTTGGCGCATCTTACCCTGCCTTCTTTTACCATTTCCTATTCCTTTCTCCCTCCTTCTCCTCTAAGTTTTCATTTATGCTTTTCTTTTTCTCGTTGATGTTCTTCTTAGCCTGGTGGTTGTGGTTGTCCTCACACTTGTGACAGCGGTATGGCTGTTTAAGGTCATCTACGGTCAAGATGGTGAGACTGAACGATAAACAGACAGATTCTGTGGACTAGGATCCTCACTACTTTCTTGGTGGTTTATAAGCAAAAAGAATATCTCAAAATTGAATTAATGAATGTTTATAGCCGCAAGGTCGGAGAGGCATGACGAATTATTAGTGGCAGAATAGTTTTACGTTAGCATTTAGTAAGGTGTCGGAGAGGTTTGTATGAAGAAGAGTTTGTACTGAGAGCCAAGTTCAGGGCCGCAACCCGCGTCCGGTTAGGGCAGATGGAAGATGTGAGGAGCTTTTAATTGAACGACCGTTAGATGAACTAAACCAACTGAATCCCTACATACCTAAAATCACTTGTTCATCTGTCTCAGTCAATTCACTATAATCTTTCTCAACGTTTCTCTCTCGCTCTTCATTGGTCTGTTCATCGTGCCCACTTATCTATTTATCTATCTGTTGGCATATATCTATCTCATTTTCTGTATATTTCTCTATAGTCCTGTGTGGAGACATTCACTTCGATCTCAGTATATTTCTGTATTAGTAAAAAGCGCTATACAAATATATCTGTTTCTGCCAGTGCATTCCCGCTTTCTCTCTCTTTTTACACACACACACGCACACACGCGCGCGTGCGCGCGCACACACACACACACACACATATATATATATACACACACACACACACACACACACACACACACACATATATATATATATATATATATATATATATATATATATATATATATATGCATGTATTGGCTTGATAAAGTCCATCTGAGAACGAAACACCTCGGCTAAGAACAGTTTTCCTTCTTGTCACTTTTTATTCATATATATATGAAGGTACTAGTCACTACAAAAATATGTATTCGGTCTTTTTTCGCGCAGATAAACGTTATACTACTCATAACTTACAAGGGTTTTAGTCCGAATAATTCATAGAAAAATAGTAATATTTCATTTGTGAACTTCAGACAATTGACAATTCAGGAAACATAGATCGTCATTTGTAAGAATTATTTTCTGTTTTCCTCTTTAAAAAAATGCTGTTTTTAATTCTTCATCTGTTGTTTTGGGAACCAAGTGGGCTGTTCCTTAGTAACTGCACCTGGGAGAAATGTTTAAGAAGCAATAATTAACTGAAGTGTTCATGAATGGCAGAAATGTTGGTTAAAATCTGTCGTGCCAACTGAAATTGAAATAACTATATAAAAATCTGAAGTGGAGATGTTATGAACCATTGCAAGAGGGCGGCCTGTTGTTTTGTCGAGAAGTGTAAGGCTTTTATATCTTTGGTTACTTTGAATTTCACTGATAAATTTTCTCTTTTATGATATTTATCTCCCCTTATCGTTCGTGGCATTCATCTCTCTTTATCCTTTACTCGTGTTTGTAAATACTGAGAATTTAAAGCAATTGACAAAAACCAGCGTCGAGAAAAGTACCGCAATGCACGGTATTATTTAGTTTGTCAACAGAAACGCTACTAGTTGAAGAAATAAAGAACCTCATTCGTTTCCGATCGGCTAATGGAAAACGTTGTTTCCAGTTTCTAGTTGTCATCTAGTCAATTAAGTAGACAAGAACAATGTTGCATGTGAGGCTTAAGAAAGGATCTTTTTAAAAAATAGGATAATGAACAGAAAACCAACTTCTTCCATAGATACCCATCAGCTTTTGTACACATTTTGTAACAGCTTATAAAATAGATCGGTCAGTTAATTAGAATCTTATATTAATTGAATTAACATTTCATTTCTGGGTTCATGAAGTATGATTGAAAATAATAGACACAAAAGGAAATATGAGGCAAGCATATGTCACGTGACTGAAAACCAGCAAAGTATTTTGGTATCCTAAAGTACTAGTTTAGCTCCTTTTGTTCGTGGTAATGATGGTTCGTTCACAAAAAACATTCCTGATGCGAGGATTATCATCTCTCTTTTTTGTCAATACAGCTGTTGACTTCTCAGTAGCATGCATATGAAATTATATCTTGTTTTGACACTTTTCTGTTATATTTTTTACTTCATTTATACGGCTTATATTGTTTGTTTTTTTCAATCTCAGATCTTGGCATTTGCATCTCTTTTTTTTTACTCAAATTCATTTCCTACTGCGAAAATATTTATTCTGCTTTTCCTTTTTTATGTTTCTTCTCTCTTTTTTATTCTTTTTTTCTTTCTTGCTTTCTGTTGCAGTGTTTATGGATTTTGTCTTGCGTTGCTTTATTTTCTACAATATTAACATTCTTTTATTTTAAATAAGTCTAATATCATTTATCCTTTTTTAGCAACATTTGACGCCCGTTTACAGATTGACCTTTTGTTTCATTTTTCTTGGAACCACTACTTTCTTTTTTCCAGTTTTTATTTATACTTTTCCTTCGGTTCATTGTCTAACTATACGTTGAAATATCAAGAAACAATAAAATATGTCCATTGGTAGGCAAACCGTTTCATCATAGCTGTTTGAGTTTTATTCTTACTGCTTTATGTATATTTATTTATTCAAAATATATACGTTTTTCAGAACATTAACAAATTATAAATGATGAATTTATTAGGACAAAAGAGATATCAATATGCAAATATATATATATATATATATATATGCTGTTGACCATGTTCACCATAGTCTATGAATATAGAATCCAGCGCAGTACGTAATCTGTTCAATGAAACAACGTTAATGATTAACACTCACGAGTCAGACACTCTACTGAATCTGACTATATCGCCAATACCACCAGCAGCTGTTCTGTAATTCTTCAGTCTTCAATATCAAAGGCTGGCAGTGAATATTCCGGATAAAACATGGCCGCCTTTATACACGTCTCAGTGTTGTTGGACTGAATGTTTCTACATAATCTTCCCCGTATATCTGCGAGAATCCTTTAGCTACAAAACGAGCCATCCTCAGTTCACTTTATAGTATAAACCCAACGGCTGCCGATAATATTTTTATCATCCGGGGCCTTTTTCAATTCGAAAGTATCATTTGATACTAGGGATTCCATTTCTATTTGCATGTCGGCTATCCATCGTTTGGAATTATCAGAATTTATTGCTTCTTGATAGTTCTTCGGGATACATTGCACCGAATAGTAACAGTCAATGTCACAGATTTTACACTGACCCATTCCAAAATAGTCTGGCTTTCTTCGATTTCTGGTCGGAATGTCCCCCCTCCTCTTTGGTTGTATCTTCTTTTAACTCAAGGTTTGCGTCTGATTTTTCCTCGTCTATATCATCTGGTATAACACCTTCCTTTAATTGTGGATTTTGAACGGGTTTTCTATTTATAGGCCCTATCTCATAAATAGGCTATACTAGTTCGTATTAGACCAGTTCCTCGCAGTTAATGTTCTTTTCTTCGGGATCCTCTACTTGCTCAAAGGAATCTGTAAATCTGACGCATCTGATCTTCCTTATCATTCTACTTTGTGGAAAATAAATCATATAGGCCGGACTTGTTTAACATAGCCAATGAATATACCTCTTTCACCTTTTGGATCTAATTTTGCCCTATGGTTGACATATGTGTAGCAAATTGTACCAAAAATATGCATACCACTTACGTTGGGTTTGTAGTTCGTATAAGCCTCGTAGGGAGTCTTTTTAATGTTACTATTATAGCAACGGTTTCTTATATATACGGCTGTATTTAATGCATAGACCCACAGATTTTTGGGTAACTTAGATTCTATTAGCAAACATCTAGCCATTTCGAAAAGAGTCCGCCAACTACGTTCAGCGATTCCGTTCTGGTGCGGGGAATAAGGACAGGTTTTCTCATGTTTAATGCCTTCATTTATTAGGAGGTTTTCGTAATCATCAGAAGTAAATTCTCCACCATTATCTGTTCTAATTATTTTCACTTTTCCATAAGGTGAAATATCAGATAAATACATTCTTGTAGCTTGTAGGGTGTCAGATTTGTTTTTCAGAAAATATATCATAGTAAGTCCTGAATATTCGTCAACAAAGTTTAATACATATGCATAATTGCCTATACCCATTGGTGAAATTGGACCCGCTAAGTCGCAATAAACTCTGAACAAGATGTCTGTTGGTTTTGGGATTTGATCCCTATTTTTATATTTCGCCATTTTACCTTTAATACATGTGTCATAATGTTGTAAGTCCTTTGGAGATGTAATTTTCATTCCAGTGACGTGTTCTTGCAATCTTTTAACATCCGAATTATTACAGTGGCCTAATATTTTATGCCAAGTCCTTAAGTCGTGGGTGGCTGTTTTCACAGATTTAATACTTTTCAAATAATACAACCGTCCATTTTGTTGTATATTAAATTCAGTTCCGTCTGAGTATATTAACTTTGAATTGTCTCGGTGAAAATTAACTTTAACACCAGTTCTAACAGCAGACTGAACCGAGAAAATATTTTGTTTAAATTTAGGGATATATAAAGCCCTTTTAAATAAACATTTACAAATATTTCCTTTAGTATCTCGTAAATAAATATAGGCATCGCCTCTTTTTAAAACTAAATTATTAGCTCTGGTACCGTCAGCCAACTCAACAAAGTGTGAATCTAGCTCGAAGTTGGGGTTAAAATTAATAAATTTTGTTTCATCTGTAATTACATGATTTGTCGCACACGTGTCGACTAGGTAAGAATTATAACTATTGGGTATAGTATCCAACCCAAACGAAAAAGCATATGTTCGCTCATTCGTAAAAGCTTTTACATTTTTACAAAAACCACTCCTTGTATGAAATTGACATTTCGCACGTACATGCCCGGCTCTTCCACAACGAAAGCAGATGATATTTGATTTTCTATTATTATTGTTCCTGTCGTTTTTATTGCCATAGTTGTTTTTAAGCCCTTTGTTTTTAATATCATAATTCCTAGTCTGGTAGGTTTGAGGGACCGGTTTTCTGATTTTTTTAAAATGACGTTTTCAGTTGCATCACGTTATTTCCTTGATTTGGAGGATTACACATTTTTTCAGTTTCTTCATAACAACGTAACGCAATTTTAAACTCAGTGAAAGTTATTTTTTTATCTTTTTGAGTTATGACTGTCATGAATGGTTTGAATGTTGCTGGTAATCCCTTTAAATCCATGGCTATTAGCAGCCTATCTGAGCCATTTCTAAGGCATTTGTGACATTCTCAGTTCGTATAATATAATCTGTTACGGATTCATTTTCTCGTCTACTTAACGAAGTTAGTTCAGTATATAAAGCAATAATTTTGGGTTTACCTTTTGACAAGTAATGTTCACGCATTATTCTTAAAGCTTGGCAGCCGTCGTCCCTGGCTTCTCTCATTATTAAAGACAAACTTCTGTCATTCAGGCATTGTATTAATTCGGCTCACACGGTCGCATTTTTTCCCATAAAATCATCATCTTCTTTCTGGTCATCTTGGCAAAGAATGATGTCATGAAGTTTTTGTATTCTAAGGTAGCCTAGGAATTTCACTTCCTATAATTCGTATTTTGACTCGTCTCCGTCAAAATACATTCGTAATCTGGGCTCATAACCTTTGTTGACCATGTTCACCATAGTCTATGAATATAGAATCCAGCGCAGTACGTAATCTGGTCAAGGAAACAACGTTAAAGATTAACACTCACAAGTCAGACACTCTACTGAATCTGACTATATCGCCGATACCACCAGCAGCTGTTCCGTAATTCTTCAGTCTTCGATATCAAAGGCTGGCAGTGAATATTCCGGAAAAAAACATGGCCGCCTTTATACACGTCTCATTGAATATTTTGAGCCTTCTGATTGGTTAACACCTTCTATTGGTGAACTATAAAATAAGTCAGCTCATTTTGGCTGGCTCACTAGTGCACCAAGGTACCCCAAAACTCCAACATATGCTTGTATCAATCTCTTCGTGTTCTATGATTATGGTTTTTGCGTTTTTTTCTATTCATGTTATTTTTTCTGCACTCTTGTGTTTATGTTTTTATTTTCTGTATAAATATATTTTTGTAGATTGATTTCATCATACAGCCATTATCGCACATAACATTACTTGGTTAGTGCTAGTTTGAATGTTTTAACTTTTCTCGCTAGTACAAGTCTGCAGAAAATCCACCAATCAACTCCCTTTTGACGTACAAATAAAGATTTCGAAGAGGTTTTATTGTTTTTAAGTAATTTATTTCCTTTGGATAAACTGCTAAATAAAGTAAAGAGAGAAATAAATAAGATAGAAAGAAAAAAAATCAAAACGTGAAAAATATCAAGCAAAGCAGTAGAATCAATAAAAAACAAAAGCAAAAAACTAATAAAATAACACTCAGAAAAGCAGTAAAGAATAGATTTCTTCTGTCGCATTCATATCCATAGAGAAAGACATAATTGTTACAGTTTTCTCTTGATAAAATAATCAACCAATATCGATATTAAATGTAACGTATTGTTGTCTGAGCCAGTTATATATTTCTCGCCAATTCACGGATCGAAATTTAAACACATGCGAAAAGCCAGGATTTTTAATGATGATTTTCCAAAGAGGAATTCACAGTACGCCTGGGACAGGGCCGGTGCGTACAACCTCTGAATTCCTCGACGGGGAGGGCGGCTGATTGGGGGCCCCAAAGAGAGTTTTGTGACCCTCGCCCTTTTATCAACATTTTCTTTTTTCTACCTGCATTCATATACGTTACAAATTAAACTGGAGTCTTTTTATTGTCAGATCCGTGAATTTCTTTTGCTCATGCTAAATCTGGAGGAAAAACATATAAAATTCACTATTGTTTTTATCCCTTGTTATGGGACCTTACCTATAACGACAGAGTGAACTCTTCAAGACATTATAAATACTGCGCCTCTCAAGAGGGAGGGACGAGACGGAATCGAGTCGAGCCAATAGTAGTTCACTCGAAACCAGACTGACAGTCATACTAACACCTTCAACATCTTGTATTCTTATTCTGTGTAATATATCTTTGTTATTTCTAGTGTTCGTGTTGTTCTTCCTTGGTCCTAACCATGGACCATAACATCCCTAATATTAAATGTTTTATTTTAACAAGAAATGGCCCTACACCAGCAACGGTTTCCCAGGTCTCAGTTCAGATGTTGGCCTGTACAAGCGATGTCTTCAAATCATCATTGAAGCGTCGTTTTGGGCCTCCACGTAGCCTCTTGTCGCTGGCGAGTTCACCAATCGGCCTGATACGTGGGAGTCGAGTGTGATGCATTCTAGACACGTGACGTAATTGGGGTACAATAAAGTTTGCATTTTATATAAATACTACCTTATTATGGAGATGGGATAGAATGGAGCCACCGTATCATAAATTGCGGGGATTGATCCCTATCATAGGTTCGATGAGGGAGTAATAGACCCTTCCACCGGCCCTTAAGCAAAACATAATCTTCTTCCTACATTTGGCGTTGGACAAGATCTAAACGATTTAAGAATAAGCACAAACTCATTCCTCTGCGAGAAGATTAGTTTAGCATTTTGTAGTTGCTTTGCTTTATTCTCGCATAGTATGAAGAGATTTTGAGCAGAAACAAAAAAGGTTTCAACGCAAATGGGGCGGCACTTTTCATACGCCCTAAAGCGCTAGGCGCTCGAACTGTAGGGAGAAACAAATGGCTCGAGCATGAATGATGCTATTTTAACGTTTTCTGTCCATTTTGTGTGTGATCCATGGCTAAAACCATGAGTTATGAGATTTGAGACTTACCATCAGACTAGTCCTTCGATCCAACGGTCATTTGGTCATGCTTCGTTGCTGAATTTCTTGTGAGAAAATGATTTTATGTAATTTTGAAGCGCATGTATTATTGCGCCTGTTTTCACCTCTGGAACGCATTAGTAATTGCCAGAGTGAACGTTTTTTTTCTCTAATCATACAGGTATGTTTAGTAGAATATTTCTTTCTACATTTAGTTAATTTTCCCCTTTGTGAAAGTATTTGTTGTTTATCTATATAGGTTGCGTATCATGTTATACAATTTTGATCTTTTTGGACGACATTTTCTACCCATTTTTTCTTCTGTCATTCATTTGATAGTTTAATTCAGCATTTTCGATTTTATATTTCTTAGTTTTTACGTCTATATGTATCTCATTTTGCATCATTTCTAGTGTTTCCTTTCAGTATTTTCCTTTGTTGTTACCACTTCCATTTGTTTAGCCAACTATTTTTGTTGCGTTCTCTCTCTCGCTCTCTGAACATTCAAGCAGGCGTTGACTTAATTAACACTAACTTTAGTTTAGTTGCCTCGTCTCTCAGATAATTGCTTTTATTGTGAGATTGACCCTCACTGTACTTTTAGAACTGTGAGCCAAATTCAACTCAGTTTTGTAAATATGTACAGAGATTAGGTATCAGTTGTCTTTGATTTTAAATAATTGTTCTGTGACGAAAATTAAGACAACATGCATTCAATTAAAATTCGATGATCAATCATACCTTGCAAATTCGAAGAAGAAAAACCAGTAGTCATTGAACGTAGAGAAGTTCATATTCGTTTCTTCTATGATCATTGAATTGATCAATGTTCCTAACAGAAACTTTTTCCGTTACCTTATTTTAATAGATAATATAACGGAAAATAAAAAGAAGTGACACATTATTTTTTCTCTCACTCATGTCTATATCCACATGAATATATTGCATGAGACAATAAAATTTGAGTTTATGTTGATATCGACTTTTATTCATTTCACTTTGACACGACCCTCAATGTTGCTGGGCTACCATTGAATAATGTAAATGAATAAATTCATGGTTGTGCACGTGTGTACACTTATCTATAGATATGGGCACACGTGATGGTACAGAATATTGTATGTACTGTGTCCTGTGGGTGTGCCCATGTATCAGGGAGAGGAAAAGCAAATGTTCATCAGGACCAGAAAGTTAGTCATGTGTTTTTAACAAGAAAGTAGAGCATACTTTTTTTTTTAAGTTCTTTGAATAATAACTGTTATGTAAGAAATGAATTTATTGTTATTTTATGCATACACAAAGCTGATGTGTCAATTTTTTGACAAATATAGTGTTTGTAATGGAAAAAATATATACATGTTTATATATCAAGAAACAATTTTATGGAAAAGTATGACAAAATGGAAAAAAAGTTTTCGCGTGACGCGTTTCGTCATTTAGGAATTCATCGAACTAAAGTGATATTAACCTTGATGCAACGACACATGCGCACGACGGAAAGGGACGCTGAGAATATTAAACTCCTCTAGTACCCTAATTACTTCATATTTAAGGCTCATCAGATATTTCATAATAGAAAAGCTATCCTTGCTGACAAACACAACGAATCAAAATATAGTGTTCCGACTGTAGCACAACTAAAATAGAATTTTTTGTAACTATTTCTAAAAGACTAAAAGATTTAATTAATGCGAAACAATATAATAAAGTAAAACTTGAGGAAGGAATTTACACTATCACTTGAAATAATTATCACAAGTAATATATAGGAGAAATCTCAAGGAATCTAAATAAACGATTATATAAACAGAAAAGAAATCTTTTACAAAACAATACACTAAATGCATTAGTTGCTCAACGTAATAAGACGGACTATAATTTTGATTTTAAAAATGCTTTTCTAATTAAAAGTGGAAGCATTTTATTAAGACAAATTTTACTAAGTGATTTGATTGCTAGATCATCCACAGCATTCAGGTTCTTATAACATTTCGTGATGTAGGTTACATGTTTCACTCCTCACATCTTGTCTTCAAAATGTTCTGTGAGTATCAAATTCGCATAGCCTCTTTCTCTTCATGTGACTCAGAAATATCAACAGTCTCTTTCTGATTCTAACTACTATTGTTCTTTTTGTTTCAATTTTCCTTAAAACTTCCTCGTTGCCTACATGTTCCGAGCATAATATTCTCAGCAGCCTTCAGGAGAAATACGTCTCTGTGGCCTCAAGTTTCCTCTTCATCTGAAAGGAATTTGTAAAGAATTCAATGCAATATAGGATGTCTTTAATTCTTTCTAACGAAACTGTCATGTTCCATAATACTTTGTTTAGCATTTAGTAGACATGTGTTGCTATTCCAATGAGCTTTCGAATTTCTGTGATTTGATTTCTCTTGTTTTTTATAACAATTTCAAGATACCTAATTTTTTGCATGTGCTGAATTTTGATGTCCCCAATTCATATTTTAGGATGTCCCTCTTGCTAACGATCATACATTCTGTTTTCTTAAAACTGATGGTTAGTCTTTTCTTCTCTTTTTGCTTTAGTACCTTATCTAAGAGTTTCTGTAGTTTTCATTCTGTGTATAAAATCAACACGCTATCAGCTGCGTATCTGTCCACAATAATAAATCCTGGTAGGACTTCTACTTCTCTTAAGATCGACTTGATGAATAGATTAAATAAATCCAACGAGAACATGAATCTTTGTCTAACGTACCTTTCTATTTTGTATGTTCTTGCTGAACTCGTTTTCTAACAGTATGCAGGCGTTTTATTCACAGGAAGTGTTTCGGATTATTCTAATGTCTCTCCCAAATAAATAAATATATTCAAGTTTGGTTAAAGATCAACGAAAGTTCTTTGTTAATCATTTGTATATTTATTTTTAATTTCAATGACCTAAAAATTTATATTCAAATTTTCATCAGAAACCAGGAAAATCACCTGAAATATAGAAAATTAAAAAACGATCCTTCACAGCCGATTCGAGGAATAACAACTTATTCGAGAAATCTTATAAAAATATGCGCCCTCCGGCAGGATTGGAACCTAGGGGAAACTAGATTCTCGGGTACATATTTTCTACTAAGATTTCTCGAATATTTAGGCCGGTAGATGGAAATATATTTACTGTTTAATAGATAAATAAAAACAGAGCATCTACTCAAATATGGGTAAAGCATGTTTAAGCAATAAACTAAAAAATCCCGGATTAATAAATGAAAAATTGATTCATATATATATATATATATATATATATATATATATATATATATATATATATATATATATATATATATATTAGCTTTTCATATTGTGATTTAACTTTTTGTAACTATCTTGCCTTCCTTCACTTCTTCTTTTCTTTCCTCATCTGTCTTTGTTTCTTTTCTTTCTCTTTCCTTATTTTTTCTTGGCTTCTTTGTTATTTCCTTCTCTCTTTCTTTCCCTTTGCTTGCTATTTCTCTTTCCTTTCTTTCAGTTACATTAATTTCGCTCATTTTTTCTTCCATAATATATTCATTTTATTTTCATTCACGCTTTTTCTTATTACTTTGCGAATTAATTTTTTCTATTTCTTTTCATTCTTTTATTTCATAGTAATTACTTTTTTCGAAATTCGTTCATTTTCCTGGTTGGAATATTTTCATATTTGTCTCACCGATTTCGTTCATTGGTTTCTTCATGCTTTCTTTCTTTGTCATTCTTTATTATTAATGTTTTTATTATACTCGCATAATTCTTCCTAATTTCCATGTTAAATTTCCATCTTTTGTTTGAAGTTTTTGGTCTTTATCTTTTTTGTCGTTTTTTTCATTCCACTTTTTTTTCATTCACTCATTCGTGTTGTTTTTATTTCTTCCTCGTTTGTACATTTCAATTTCTTGCTATTGGAAAGCACCCAGCAGGCAAACTCCTTAAAACAGCCTGTGGACCACCTGACCTTTCATTCAAGATTTTCCAGTCACAATGGATGTATACTTATTGCTTCTAGGCATTTTCACTTTTTTTTTTACCTTTCTCCAAACTATTTTCCTTCCACCTGTAAATAGCGCCTGATAAAGGCAAACAGTCGTCAAGATGACAACAGAAACGATTGGCCTTTTCAGACCAAAATGTCGAACTCAACTTACTTCGTCTATAGCGCCCAAACCTCCTGCCTAAATCCGGTTTGAGGAAGTGACTGAGTCACTTCGTTTCGCCCAAAGATCTGGCGCCGGTCTCACTTCATTCGCAGGAGACACTTTCCGGATTTTTGAGACGCCTGCCTTACCTCCCAACACCTAGCATCTTAAAGTTAGCTCCTGGACAACCCTGGGCAGCCAAAATTAGAATAACATCTCATAAAATAGCTAGAACGAATTAGCGCTAAAGATATTCAAAGATCACTATTAAATTTTTATGTTGACTTAAGACTATGGAAAATATTTGCATAAAAGTTAAGCATGCAAGCCCATTTTAATATAAATTTTGGGTTTAGGTAAGAATTTTGCTTAGTTTAGTACTAAAATTTTGTTAAATTTGACAGGACCAAAATAATATTTACACACTAAATTAATAAATGTTAACTAACTCTCATCTGCCATTTGCATCAATAAACGAAGTGTTGGTGTTCTTGGTGTTGGTATTATTATTATTATTATTAGTAGTAGTATTGTTGTTGTTGTTGTTGCGTATATTGCCATCTTTCCAGAGAGTAAATTTAAGTGCCTAATTACCAAGACGCCTCTGGATTCTATGAGTAAAAAAAGGCACTGTAGAACAGTTATCTATACACATTTGGGGCATTTCGTTTAAATGGAGAGGGATGATATGTGCAGTTCTGCACAGAGTAATCTTTTGTAGCACTGAGATACTGAGATGTCAAGGGATTTTACTTACATGATTTTCGGTACCCTTCTTTATCATAACTATCACAATAGGGCTAATCGTAGTTTTAAGGTTCCACATTTTTGTAACTTCGATATGCAGGTCCTTATAATTGTTACTTTGATATGCAGATCTTTATAGTTAAAATTTTTTTTTATTTTTTAAAATTTTTTTTAATAAATATTGACTTCTGTGGGCAATCATATCTATTAGTTGGCAGGTTCTTTTTTTGAAATCCTTTATGACTATGTCTTGTTTATTTCCATCAATTTCCCTGTCTATGAGGATTGGGAACTTTCACAGTATGGTCACTTCATCACCATTTGTGACATCATTCAGGTAGTGTTTATACTGAGTATCTGGGACTTCAAAACCACAGTTCGAACAGAGATGCCAATGTATATATTGTCCTAGCCTGTCATGACTACTAATGGATTCCTTCTCAACAAGGATTGGGCACCCTGATACTATGTGGGCAACAGTTTCATCAAATGTATTATTTGTATAAGTTATGTTTTCTGCTTTGTATCCTATGTCCAAACTATGGTCCTTAGGCCCTATAGAAGAACTGTCATTTAATTGATAGCACTTTTCATAGTATATGGGATGTTCCTAGTAGGGCGATAATCTGGGCAACTTGTATGTTGATGTTACCTGGAACACTGCTAGTAAAATTGTCCATTCCTTTTCTCACGAGGCCCAGAGCTCCGATTACTATTGATATAGTCTCAGTTTTCATTCCCTACATTCTGTTAATCTCGATCTCCAGGTCCTTGGATATGGAAAATTTCTCAATAATTTTTATGGAGGTGATTCTCTCAGATGTCAATAAGCATACACTTCCTGAATTTCTTGTCTTTTATAATAATATCAAGTTTGTTATCAGTTATTTCCTTTTCAGTTTGAATTGACATGTCCCAGAGGATAGTTACATCGTTGTTTTGGATAAATGTGTCTGGTTGATGCGCATACCAACTCTCAGTGGTTTCAATCTTGTGCTGCTTGCATATCTGCAAGTGCAAATATGTCACTACCTTGTTATGTTGTGGGTATAGGGTTATTGATTATGTGACAGTGATATGATCTGGTTGCGAGGCTTTGGTCCTGAGCTGCAATAATTAAGCCTTTTGTCTTCGTTTTCATCCGGCTGCTTCTCAGCCACTGATGTGTTTTCTGTTGGTCCACATCTGCTTATTTCGTTCTTTTTATGTATTTTCCACGCAACGCCTTGTCCTCCCAGTTTTTTTGTAACTTCATTTGGCCAAGGTGTTTTGCATTTTGTTTTACTGGTTTGGCATAGATAGTATTCGCTTCGTTTTTTGTTGGTAGGATTTCAGGAATATTAAGCTGTTTCTTGAAGAGTGCAGCTTCATCGTTGATGGAGTAGAAATGGCGTTTTACTATTTGTAGGAGAGGGTCATTGGTTTTGTGTGGTATGCTTCCAATCCGATTGTTGTAGTTTTTAGAATTAATTCAAGTTGGATTAGACCTCGGACTCCTAAAGCTGTTGGTACATAGAGCCTATCAACATCTGATTTCGGGTGGTGCATTCTCATTTGGGTAAGCATTTTTTTGGTCTTGTCGTTCAAGTTTTAAAGCCATTTAACTCATTATTATTATTATTATTATTATTATTGATGAATTAAATCTGTTTCTCGTCAAAATAAGATTTAGTAGGAAAACAATGTGCCGTATTTTCTTGTGCATAATACTAGAGATTTTGAACAACAATTAAAGGCAAGAAGTACACGGTATACATAAGTACACGGTTTCAGAACTTTTTACTCAGCTTAATGAAACAGCATGATTGCAAATACACTCAGCACAATAGATAATAAATACATTGTAGGCAGTTGTTGATAATTGTTTACCTAAGTTAATTGATATGTCAGCAATATTTGTTTCTCTCATTATTCATAAGGAAAGGCAACATTTTTTATTTTCATAGTTTATTAATATATATATAAATATAATAAAGTCATAAGAAACAGAAAAGTATGATTGATTAATTAACACATTAAATGTATTACTGGATTTGTCTAGTCAGTACCTTTCCGCGAGAATTCGAAAATAAGGTTTGAAACGGAAATTAGGAGAAGAAACACGCAACGGATAAACATCCGGTTCATTTCTTTCTTTAATATGAGGAAAAATTAAATATTTTAGTGAATTATGTGTGTGACATTGAGATTTTAGTGGAGGATACAGTATACATTTAAAAAATAAATTACATGGGGATAGCTGTATTACGGGGACGTATTATATACCCAAGTCGTATTATACACAAGAAAATACGATAACCCCATTGGAAAAAGAGTAGGCTGCTTTGCAAGTTCAAATCTTATTCGATATTTTAAGGATTTTCCAAGTTAACATAGTGGAAGTTTATTCATTTTTCTGTGTTTTCGAAATAAAAATTTTACACTATCATTCTTTTCAGAGAAAATGTAAAAAAAACGAAAATAGATTCTCTTGTGAAAAACTGACAGCTGGCAAACCCACCTGAAACGACATGTAACGAGCTTTTTTCCTTCTGAATCCGATTAATTCCAGAAGCATCCAAATTTCTCATTTTTATTGTCGATTTGAAACAATCGACTTGAGCGAAAGATGCACCGTTTTTATATCTACCTGGTGGTTGAGAAAAAGTAGTTATGGCTGAATACAAGGAAAAGCGAAGTTAATCCCTATGTTGGCGCTATATAATCTTATTAAAGCTTATCTCTCAGGTGATTTGTATAGAAGTGAGTCTTGAACACTTTTTCTTCTGGGTCGCATTTTCGGAATGAAAATTTGCTCTGTGATAAAAAATACATTTAAAGATAAAAAATATATTTAAAGATAAAAAAAAACTCCAGAGAGATGGTTAAAGGGTGATAACCGTGGGTTTGAAGTCAGAGCATTATCATTGATAACTCTCTCCTCCAATTTGCGGACTCAAGTTAATATATTTTTAATACTTGATATAATGAAAAAATATCACAATGATATAAACGGTCAATAATTATTTATAACTACTTAGACTGGGATTCATGCATGCAATTACAAGCAATCCAAAATAATATTTTACATTTTGAAAACATATTTATTTTTGAAATATGAATTTTTTGAACCTGTTTCTAATTCTTTGATTTTCATTCAAACATTTTGCCTCACCTGCTATCCTCTTCCGCCGAATATATGAGACGCGCCGCACCGTTTGAAAACCATTGCTTAAAACGATATATATTAGTATTTTGAGAGCTGACTGGTGGTTGGAACGGTGGCCTTTTATGCAAGTCACGGCGTTCAATGAATGTAAAAGAATAGTTGAAATACTGAGTTGAAAAACAAAATATTCTTTTTTGAGATCAATACATTTATGTTCTAAAACCTACGATAACCAATAATGGAATCTATCTATCTATCTATCTATCTATCTATCTATCTATCTATCTATCTATCTATCTATCTATCTATCTATCTACCTCAGTTTACCATCTGTCTATCTCTTTATCTAGGAAGGTAGATATTTCATTCGGTGCACATTTATCTAACAAACTTTTAAAATACATTTCCATTGATTTATACCTCCTCGGACCTACCCCGCTACCTATCTATTGTCTTCATGGTCATTGCCTCTAGCCCACTCGTTGTCTGTCTTAGTTTCTTTCCTGTGAAACCTTATATCTGAACCTTATATATATCATTCATATTTGCCTCTAGCATTCTTCGATTGCCATCCAGTGAAACTTTTAAAAACTTTTAAAGCATCTACAACCACACTGACGACGATGATAGCATAAGCTATAATAATAACAGTAAATCTTACAATCAAAAATACTATGCAAGTAAAGACACTGCTCTTACCTCTCTTGATTTCACAACGCGAACAACAGCAATAATAATAATAATAATAATAATACCTGGAAATTCGGGGAAGATTTCGAAGGAGCCACACAATAGCATTATTAAAAGACAGCGAAAGTACTGATAAGAATAGAGGAATATTTTAGTATACTTGTTGACACTTATCTAGTGTAGGTAATCAGTATTTAATATTAATTGATTTTTGACAAGTCAAAGATCATAAGCAAAAATACTATGGTTCGTCTTGTAGCTTTTCTAAGTAGACGTAAGACAGATCTTTACTTCATTTGGGAAAACGATCTTACATTCACGTTAAAAATACTCAACGTCCCAAAAAGTGCTTAATACCAAAATGTTTATTGTGAAGAATAATAGGAAAAAATAGTAGTACAATCAGAATTTATTTCAATTTGAATAATGTATACGTACGTACGTACGTAGTTACTCATATATATATATATATGTGTGTGTGTATGTGCGTGTGGGCATATATATAAATATATATATATATATATATATATATATATATATATATATATGTATAAGTTTTTTTTACTAATTTGAACTTAGAGCCCTCTTATATACATAAGGAAAATAACATAAAAATTATATACATATATATGACCTCAATATACAAGAAGAATTTTAGGCAAATGAATGTCAAAGTGGAATAGATTACAGAATTTATTCAACTTTGTAAGATGTTTCGTCCTCTAGAAGGACTTCCTCAAATGTTTTCATTGATTAAGTTCTTCTAGAGTACGAAATGTGTTAGAGAATTTTTAACACTTTGTCATTTATTTGCCATATATATATATATATATATATATATATATATATATATATATATATATATATGGGATAAATGTAAGTAAAGTTGGTCACTTAGCTGATTGATGATGTTACCTTCAACATCCCGACTCCATAGTTTCGTAGGTGTGCCTGTCCGTGCACTCCTCAGGGGGCATCAGCAATTCATATATATATATATATATATATATATATATATATATATATATATATATATATATATATATATATGTATTCAAAAATTTGATTATGAAAGGCAATGTTATCACAATAAAATTGTTATGCCGTGTAATATTTTCAGGAATCATATATCATGTGACATTCAGCCATTAATATCAATCCTTATTAAAAATATTGATAACTTGTTTTGAATGTTACATGTTTTATTATATAAAAAATATAGGAGATACATTTTTTTATGAATTAATTCAAACGCAATAAATGCCACAGATTAATTTAATATCCTATATACTTGGATGGATCATTATTATCGTACGTAGGGTAGTTTCTATTTGATAGCCTCAATCAATCATTCAGTCATTAATTTTGTTAAATTTTCAACTGTTATTTTTATTTAATATTATTGCAGAAAAAATTGTTCCTTTGCAGAGATTCTCCCAATGAATTTTTTGAATATTGATTTCTATTCTCATATAAATCTCTTTCAATGTTGAATCACAAGTTTTTTTTGTGGGGTCGCGCCATTAGTATTGTATCTTTAAAATCATTGTTGTTAAGGTCGGAAATATTTTTGAAGAATATGAAGAGCATTATTTTGCACGAACATGCTCTTTAGCTGAAAGTTTCTTGGTTGTGACATATAGCACTTAAAAACTTATTGGCCAAGTGCAATCATTCTCTGCATGTCACTGACACTGTCATAAAATCTGAAGAGATCTATAAATTTACTTCCTACAATAATAATATAAAAAACATTGCACCACCTCAACCTGTTTTCCTAAGTTTTGTTGGGTGGGAATTTGAATGAAGGACTCAAGCTTTAGCTCAGCCATAAGACACGTTACTCTATATAAATCATTATAAAATACTGTTGAGAAACCAGTTTTCATGCTTTTCTTCGTTCAAAATCTTTTTTTCTTTGCTTCTTTTTCAATTATTTTCTACCTCGTCAATGAACCTATTTCATATATTAACTTTTTAATTTTACTCATCTTTTTGTGATATTATCAAAGACCTTTTCTTTCTTCTTATCTTGCCAATATTTTCGTTTACTTTTTAATTTTGCTGTATTCTGTGTTCATTTTTTCGAAATTTGCAAAATTGTGATCCATCCCTCAATAACTTTAAATATCTTGTTTGTCTTTTGAGGCTATCGATAGCTATCTTTATATATCTGAAATAAAAATGTGCACAATTATACTATATAATGCTATTATATTATGACGTAATGTAATGTCTAATAATAATAATCGTTTATTAAACATTAAATTATGTGACTTAGCATCCTCCATAATTTACCTAAATTTTTCATTTAACCTGATGAATATTTATGACCGTCTTTTAAATTAAAAATTTTGAAAGACTAACAACATTTTTACTTTTGTTTATAATATTTTTACAAAATAAAATCCTTACATTTCCCTAGATGTCTCCATTTATTTCCGTCATTGGCATGATCCCTTCCCCTCCATCATTTTATATTTTTGTCTCTTTTCGTAAAAAAAAAAAAATTACAAAAATAGAGAAAAGATAATAAAAAAAAGAATTGTATAATTTAAAATTTTCATATGTTTTTTTAGTAGGTTCCATGCGAATATGCGGTATTTTGGTAAATGTTGGATTGGGTTTGGAAAGATGAGTTCTTATGGTGATTGAGTCAATTGTTAGAGTGTCATGAATCACATTAGCTATATATATATATATATATATATATATATATATATATATATATATATATATATATATATATATGCTCACACACGATTAGAGGGCTGGAAAGTTCTCATCTCAACCAAGAAAACCTTGTGATATTCGGTTATTTGTTCAGTCCCTCCCTATGAATAGATTTTCATTGAAATGAAGTATATAGCAACAAGGCTTGAATTATTAACGAATTGTCTTTGAGAATCGCATGCAAATTGTCGATATACTCGCTCTTTCTCTCTTATTTCTCTCTTCCATATTGTTATATATTGATCAGCGAGGTGTGCCTACAATCCAGCAGGCGCAAGTGAATCTTTCTAAACCTGTGATGCAAAAGGTTTGCACTTTAACGAGACAGGAAAGAAAAAGCTATATGAGATAAAGAAAAATTGATGTAGCGAAAAAGAGGCCAAGTGCTCAGGGTCAGTGTGGAGCTCCTGACATCGAAGTCAATAAATATGTCAAGAAGTCAAGTCTAATCCTAAATAAAATTGGCTCCCCTCCTCCTCCTCAAGTTACGCTGTCTTCATTGTCTGCTAACTTTCACTCTACTGGAATATTAGCGTCAACTCGAAAAGGATAAAACGTAAAATTAATTTTATAGCCAATAATAATAATACGAAAAATGTTGTAAACGGAGTGAAAACAGCAAAAAAAAAAAAATAGGATTATGAAAAGATACTCTACTATGTAAATTTCAAACGAATTAATGGATTTTATTTTTTAATCCGACATTACTTCAAACTTTATCTTTTGTGGATGACCGTATTTGAATAGACGTTCTATTTGTTTAAACATTTTGTATTTGCACACTCAAGAGAACTTAAAGAAAATGTGCCCTTCGGCAGGATTCGAACCTGCGTTCCCATTTTGAATAGGAACCAACGTCTTGTTCGATGTGTTTTAATTGCTCGGCTACCGACAGATTCCCAGTTGAGCAAATTTCTATTTACTTTAAAGCAAGTTTCTATTTACTTTAAAGAAGAAATAATCACAAACATACACAAACACGCGAGCACACAGGCACGCACAAACCCACAACACATGTATAAAGATGAGACAAAGTGAAACATTCTTTAGTTCCGTTGGACTGATTTAAAATCCAGCAACACCAAATGCCTCTGATATGTCTATATAACAAACAAACAAGCAGACATTGAGTCAAGTCGTAAGGCATCTAAGTTAATTTGATTTATGGTAACGACTTATCCTCGAAGATCCTAAGGAATTTTTGCTCACATACACTTTTGTCTTTCTTTCATTCTAACCCAAGGAAGCCAAAGAAAGCAGAACTCTCGACGAAACGCGTCGTTTATAAATTTTCCACTTTGTCTCAACATCTTCACTTTTCTTTTGGATACTATTATACATCCTACACACACACACGCGCACACACAGAGATACAAAGGCATATACATATATATATATATATATATATATATATAGGCTGAGCATTGTTAAATTGAACATTATAGTGTTAGGATGAACAAAATTTTAGTTTTAGCCATAAGATGACAGAAGAATTGTTTAGTTTTAAATAACTTCATGGAAAAGATCACTTTTGATTAAATTCTGACATCTGTCAAAGTGTGAATTTAAACATGCGTCAAGATTGCACATTTTTTGTTTATACGTTCGAAAAATGAAGATAGACTAAAATAACAATTAAATTTCTGGCATCTTGTTTTCTTTTTGTTAAGGAAAGTAAAAAAAAGAAGCAACTTTCTTCAGTTTATGGAAGATTCAATGCGAATGATTGGCCGTGTCAACAGGTTTCATTCTCCACAATAGTCTAGAGTAGTTTATTGCAATAAACGCAAGATATTATAATCATCAACATCATGGCGAAAATATCTAAATCAAATAAAAAATCGTTTCGATCTTCTATTTTTATGCATTATGTCCATCTAAATTTAAAAAATACAACAAAGCTAACGGATCGGATTTATGTGTGGGATTCGCGATATAAATTTTGTAAAATGTTTCCTTTCTGAAGCAAATTGAGACGGTCGATAAAAATTGAATATTGTGTAGGTGCCTCCAAAGATTAGTTAAAATTTAGAACAAACGATGAAAAATAAGGAAAATTTAATAAAAACAAAGATTTATCATCGAAATCTTTATACTATTATTAAGAGAAAAGTCCAGAGGATTTTTGATTATTAAATTATATTTTTAAATCCCTTTTTTGAACCTTCGAATTTAGAGTTAATTTTTTTTTTGCTTAAACTGGTGACTATAAATTAGTTTGCAGTGAAAAACACGTTGATTTGGAAATTCTTGCATAAATCAGATAATCGTTAGATTTTAATGAAACTTTCAGAAATTATTCACAAGCGAATGAAATTATTTTTAAAAAGGTCCTTTTTTTTAAAGAAAATCTTGGTAATTTGTGTTTTTTACAAATGTTACCCTTCCTTATTTCATACAGGATGCCGAAATATAGAAAACCTGTTTTGAATTGTAAAATATAAAAGAAAATGAAATAAATTTAAGACATAATTTAAATAGAAATGCTTTTAATTACTTTTATGAATAAGTTATATTATGCTCACTAATGTCTTAAGAAAAACAGTTTTTTCGATGGATAATTAATTTTTATACGAACAGTTTTCATTTAAAAAAGATAATAATTTATAAAGTTTTAAATCATTTAAAATTCATTATTAATTTTTAGTAGTTAGGTGATATTGTTATCATAGATTTCTATATTTACTATTCATAAATGGAAAAGCATACTATAATTCAGCTGCCTCCAGTATTTTAAAATGAATTTTAAATTTTTTTCGTGTCTGTTTAAACGTGCTGATTATTTTTTTGTGTTTATATAAACTCACCAGATTTTGTAAATACGAACTTTCATATTATTAGAAAATAAGAGCGGCAACTCTAGTAAATTTAAAGCCAAATAACCTAAAATTCAATAAAATATTAGATTACTTAGAATAATTTCATAAATCATTAAGATTGCTTGATAGTTAAGAATTATATAAAAAATTCAAGTAATTTTGACAGTTATGTTCCCTTTACTTACAAATACCAAACCTTACCCCTTAACAAATCTCTGAACATCTCATAAAATACCCACATCTGTGTTAAAAAATGCTTTTATACGAAAATTTAAACTAAAAGTAAGTAATATTTACTTTAGTTCAGATTGATTAAACTTTAAATCAGTTAATCTTCTGCAAATAAAGTCTTGGAAAAGTTAATTTATTCTGGAAAGATTTTTTATTAAAGGGAATTGTGATGTGATAACAGATTTATCAATATGGTCGACTTAACCAATTTAAAATAAAATCATTCCAGTCAATTTAAATTCAGTTTGAAATACAACAAAGTATTTTGTTTATTGGAAATATTAAATTTACGCTTTTAGTTTGAAATTTAAGCTAAAATAAAAGCTCCGAGGAAGATTTTCATTTTTTAAATGCATTCTAACCCTTAGGTATCGCGTTATTTTATCGTTAGCTAATATGATGGAAGTGATTTGGCTCCAACCTAAATCAAATGACAATGAGCTTCTGTTGGAGAAGGAAACGAATGATTCGAACAACTGCAGCCCCAAATCAGGGCATTTGAAAGAAGCCATGATAGGTGGAGAATCTACTGAAAGAAATGCATATAATATTCCATCAGAAGAACCCTGTTTAATTATTGACCAGGCCGAAACTGGTACATCTTGGCTGAGGAGATTTTATTCATTCGATCTATTCAGTAAATAGTGCAACGTCGGATTACAACTTAGTCCGATTGTTTCGGGAATTTATTAAAAATTACGTTGGAAAATATGTTCTTTACGTCTAAAGTAAAAACTTATGGGAAATTAACTTAAAAGATGAGAGAAGAGCCTGGAAGAAAACAGTAAATATCTTCAATACCGAAAAGTGTTTTTTTTTTAACTCACTAGACGCTTTAGGGTACATGCCTTACCAAAACCTATGTTTGCTTTAAAAAAACCAAAAAACACTAATCCCCAATGCATCACTAATTTTAATAAAAAATAATTCTTGTTTAAATTAAGGACGTTTCTTTATTGGGCTACAGACTTAATCATGTATTTTACATAATTTTTATTTATGATTTACACTTTGAAATACAAATATAATGTACATAAAACTTAGCTGTCCTGACTATAAACGCTGGCCAATTCAAAGATACTTTGGTGTATATATATATATATATATATATATATATATATATATATATATATATATATATATATATATATATATATATATATATATATATATATATATATATATATATGTATGTATATATATATATACAAACACTTTAAAATCGACGAGTAGACAGAAATAGAGTAACGCCCGTTTCTATCAACTGGAAGTGCCTTACTAGTTTCCCTGGCGAAAGGAGAAGAGAAAAAAAAAAAACTGAACATGAAAGAAAAGGACAAGTCAAAAACAGTCATGCTTTTGAGATCAGATATCAGAAGTGGGAAGTTGTTCAATAACAGCGCCAATAAGGTCGTTTTAGATGCCGTAAATTCATGTTTTCTATGCTCAAATAATTCTCAGCTAGTCAAGTCGGGGGAATGGCCACCAAAAGCACGGTGAACATTATCTGATGCGTGTCTAAACACTTGAGAAGCTGTGTGCGGATAGGAGAGGGCAAAGATGTAGTGGTAATGAGGGAAAAAAAAACTTTTGATACATCAAAATTATTGGCACAATAATGCTTTCCAAGAAATGAACATTTTGAACACTCGCAGGACAATGAATGCTTTCCCACTGGAAGTCAATATTCCTAACAACAATTACACTTCAAGAAATTATAAAAGAATTTACGTCTTCAGTATATGAGCATATTTAAGAGACGGTAGCGCTGAAATCGTAGTCAGCTATCAAGTTCACTCGTAATTGATATAATCTAATGAAGAAACCGACTTATGAGCCATTATTATTCGTGGCGCCTCATTACAATATTCGAGAAAATGTCTGCATTATATTTCTTTCATATAGCTCTCTCATTATATTTTCCCCAACACTGTAAAATATCAGTAAAGATGACCCAACTGTACAGAGATCGAACTCAGATATGCAGCAGTGAAACAATTTGAGATAAAAATATTTTTATTGTTGATTGATTTGAAGTTATTTATGTTAAACTATTAACTTTTTATATGATTTCTCTTTTGCAGTTTCCTTTTAAGTTCGCCACGTAGGAGTTCCATTATAGAGGCGAGTATTACTGTTTGTAAGAGGAGATAATCACATGTCTGATATCTCACCATTTAATCTTTCATTCTCTAGTCACTGTCTTTTGCATTGTTTTCCAGCTGATTATTTTTTTATGCTAAACACTATCTTCATCTTCTATTTTTTTTATTTCCATGTTGCTATTTCTATATTTGCCTTTTCTTTTTTCTTAAACCTTTTCTGGCTTTTCTTTCGTTCAGTCTAGAGTTTTGTTGAATTTTTGCTTTCTTGAACTTTTTCTGCTGAAAACATTCCTTTCATTTTCTTTCTTTCTTCGATCTTTACCCTCTTCTGCATATCTTGAGACGTCTACATTTCTCTAGTTAACAACCCTTAAAAGAACTGTTCTGCAGAAAAAATCCGAAAAAGTAAATAAAAGTAAATTTATCACATCACTCAGCTATTTACATCCACCCAAACTCCCAGACGCACACAAAGATGCACGCACACGACTAAGACGCCTTTATGTAATCTGCGTTTCTTATATCGCCTGTATACCCACGTGCGCGACCAGTAATGTCATCCCTGCTGGGCGCTTAGCCAGTGATGCTGAAAGCAGAGACAGTATCTGAAACTATCAAAGTCTACAGCACTCCTTTCCAGTTTTATTCTCTTCGGCATCATTTTAAATTTCGGCAAAAACAGTTAATCTTAAAGCGCCATTTTGGGAATTCGCCTACATTTGATTAAAAGCCTTCAAGACACTATTTGACAGTCATGGTTTCAAAGACACAAAATCAAAGTCTCATTCCCATCTTTAGTTTACTATATGCTTGTAAAATCCACATTTCCTTAGTTTTACTTGCTCTAATCATTTGAAGATTTTTCTGTTAAATAAGGAAACTTATTTTTCAGTGACAGTTGTTATTTACGCTATTGTTCACACAAATACAAGGCTCAAGAGCCACTAAAGATAGATGGTTACTGAGTAAGGAGGCGGTAAGTAGTGCAGATTATGAGGATATCTAGGATAGATAATGGTTGCCTCTTAAAAGGTTAAGATTGTAGTGTTGTGGGAAACATCCTCTTGGAAGTCTGTTCAAGAAAGCAATAGTTCTTTGTAACAAGCCGAACAGAAATTTCTTCTTACCAATGGAATACAAAGGGAAAGAAGATTATATGTCATTATGTCTGACTCTTGTATAGATAAAGAATGGCGGGTGGTGTCAGGCATTTCTGAAACATTTTAAGGAGCCGGCCATTATTCCAGCATCTATCACGATGAGTCGTATATACGAGTTCCAGTTGAGGTCTTTGGTGAACAGACTTTCAAAGCAAAGAGCTCTTTTGAGAATGTAAACGTCCAACATGACAAAAGACAATTAATGGTCAAATCGGTGATGATGAAATGTTACTAGCTTGGTTTTTGAGGTATTGAAAGTTATAGGTCACTTTCCCTTCCCCCATTGGTCTGTTAGATTTATTTAAGAAGAGAGATCAACTGCAAGGTTCTGACAATATAGATTTCTTGTGGTGTATCCATAAAATGTATTATCACTTGCATATATATATTTACTAACGAGTTGAGTTCTAAGGTAGATCTTTAATATAAATTAAAAAGAAGTTGGGACCGAGGAGGTAGCCTTGGGGATGCTTGCATTGATTTCATAGGTTTCAGAAGTTTGGCTATTGATAACGACCTTCAAGGACCTGTTAGATATTGAGGAATTCATTACTGCAAGGATTCTTCCAGATATTCCATAGTTGGAGAGTTTGTGTAGAAACCCCGTATGCTGTACCTTGCCAAAAGTCTTTGAGATATCTAATCCGATCGCTCTTGTGATGAATTTATCATCAATTACTTCAGTGATTCAGTATTTAATGACGGTTAGAACATCAGTATACTGCTTGGCGCTCAGGTGATTGTTTCTGTTGAGGTGATCAACAAACCTATTGCTGATGATACACTCAAATGATTTGCTGGTTACACTGTGGAGGCTGATGGGTCGATATTGAGATGGAGATTAGCGGTTTCTCGCAGTTTTGAAGACAGGGTAGACAGCTGACTTCTTCCATAGACTTAGTAAACATATCTCCCTCAAGCAGACAGATAATTCTGCGTTAAAATTTTAAGAACCATAGGGATTTTATCCTGACCAGTAGCCTTTGTAGAGTCTGTGAGGGACAGGAAGTCAGATAGGTGATAGAACTTGTCGTCTAACGTGTAGTTAAAGATGAAATTCTTTGCAAAGAACTTAGCGTTAACCGACTATGATGAGATACTCTCAGGGCTGTTTATTTAGTAGATACTAACGGTTTGCATCTATTGAGGAATTTGTTTCAGATTTCACAAAATTCATGATAACCTAGGTTTTGTTTTCCTCTCTGGCTTGAAATGAGATCTCATAGCGGTTCTTTGAATTTGGAAGAACTTACTTGCACTGACCATGAGCACTCCTGAATAGTTACGGGGAGCTGTGATCGCAACACATTCTGGCCTGAAGCAAGCCTGAATTTTCGTGTTCTATTAATACATTTTGTATAGAATAATGCATTCCATGCCGGGAAGAATATTTTCAGAGATGAGAGAGGCCATTTTGGATGCTCTATTTTTGAAGAATTCCTAGCTTTGGCGTACTGAAAGTTCCTTCTATGAAATGGGATATTTGAGGATACCTTTGGTTTGGCATAGATTTTGACATTGATCAATGAATGATCTGAAAATATACGAGGAAGGTAACATTTCAATGAAGCATTTGTCATGACAGGAGATGAGAAAGTGTTCTTGGAGTTTTTCCCGATGCCCAGCTATATCAGATACACGAGTTTATTTTACCAACATCTGTGTTAAATAGTAAGCGATGGGAAAGTTATGACAGTATCTTCATTCTTCGTCGGTTTCGTTTGAGTGGACTAACCATGATAAATGGTGAAGTCGCCAGAAATATGAATGCTAGGTGAGGGATGATTAGAAAGGCTATGATCTTACGTCTTAGCTGAAACGTCACAATTCAATTATCTTCAAGAGGATAGACAGTGAAAATGAAAGACAAACTATAAACGAAGGCCACACGAAATCTGATGAATAGCCGTCGTTTGTTTGGGTATTCGGAAACATGTGTAACTCGTCTTTGATAAAGGCACTGAGTTTATGGACATAGCAGTTTTGAGAGTCTTGTTTTATGATTAGGGACTATTAGTTTAGGATCGTGAGTTTCTACACTGGGATAGACTGACTAAGACCAGTTTTAGACAGAGACATGAATTGAGATCTGGCCTCTTGAATTCATTGCTAGTAAATTTGTTTTTGGTGATTAGTCTAACCCCGTGATTATTATAGCATAATGTTGTAAATAATTATTCTTTTAGAATATTTACTTATGACTGGTTCACTTGTTTCTTTGGAAATTTAAGGATTAAAATGCTCAATTAATTTTCCAGGTGAGATTTTATTCTTAAGTTCTACTTAAAGGATAGTCATTATTCGATGAATTATTCAATGAATTGTTAGAATTATTTTCTTTGTCTTATTTCGAGTGCAGTTTTTAAATCTGTATTATTGCTAATCGTCTTTCTGTCTGCAGAAATTTTGTGATGAGAGTATCTTCGTAGAAGAATTAGTTGACTAATATCCTAATTATTACTGGTTTTAAAAGTGACATTTGACCAGACATATTCTCCGGATTTTAACCGATGATTTAACATAAACATTTTTTAAAATTCTTTAATTATTTTGCTGTTCATTTTTTGCTACCATATTCCAATTCTTTCATAATTTCCTTTTGTTTGGGGCACCTTTTTTGCTATTTTTATTACGTCTTTCCATTCCATTGTTCTATCACTGTGTTTAGGTTGAAAGTAGAGTTCGAATCATTTACAAAAAAAGAAAAGAAAAAAGAATTAAAGACAAAAAACGATACAGAATAAGTATTCCCTCTCTTTCATTTACTTAACATTTGCATTTCTTTCTTTCTTTCCTACTTCCATCTTTCTTCACTCTTGACAAATTACATCCACAACTGCTCATCACAAAATGAACTTCAACCCTTCCAAGTTCAAATTCTATTTCATCTTTTACTATCAGTAAGTACAGCGCAGCGTCATTAGGCAAAAATTTAAGGATTCGTCTCAACGCCAGCTTCTTAACTTTCTCTAAGTGCCCCTTTGTACACGACTCTCCCAATAAATATCCTCTTTTTGAATAACCTAACAAAATCGCCAAAGATCCTACCCATTTACACCGCCATTACGAGTACACAGCGTTCATTCCTCATGAAAGTAATTAGTTCCAGAGGTTTGTTCATTAAAGTAATCTATTTATCTATCAAGAGATAAGATTAATTTATTTTGCCGTCTCAAGCCATCCTTAATTTTATGTTGGCTGTGATTAGTGCGTTCACTATCCAAATGTTACACTCGGCCATGAATCAGCTCTTCACTTAAAAATGACAAAATTTTCTATTTTTCTATTCGTTACCTAGATATTCTTTTTGAATTTAAAGATACCGACATTTTGAACTTTTTAACAACGGATACACACTCCAGTATGTATTGAGGCAGTTCTTGCTTTAAAGAGAGATGAAACCATCATAACCTCTTTTCACTACTGACCAATAAGATTATTAATGCAACCAATACACTGAATTAATATAGAAAAGAACATTCAAACAAAGTACCAAATTTCCGATAAGAAAATGTAAAATTTTCATGAGAAATTTCAAAAATGAAATACCCCTACCCTAATATGAAGATGAGAATATCTGATATGAAGATTTCAGAAGAGAATTCGTTTACAAATTTGTTTTTTGCTTACTGATATAGAGGATATTTTGAATAATTAATAAGTCATGTTGATCTAATTTACATATTTTGGTTTAGTTCTTGGAAGGATAGAATATAAGATTTCCGAAAAAGTGTTAATTTTGGCAATTTTAAGAGTTTACCCATAAGGGGAAACAATCAAATTTGGTTTCCTGAAATTCAGTAGGGAAAACGTTAATAATTTTTGTAATACTAGAGTTTTGAAACTGTTCTTTTTATGATTGCTATTTTCATTCATTCATGTTTAAAGTTAGTGATATTGATTATAAAAAAGGAAAGAAAAGAAAAAGGTATAGTGTCAAGAGAAAAAAAACGAGAAAG